>JAGFPH010008583.1:5429-20680 GCA_018207615.1 Philaenus spumarius
TTTATGCAATTTATTCATTCTAATACATATTTTCGAAATGTTTTATGAACAGTAAAATAGTACAATGTAAACATAAAAATGTTTCAGGCTCTGCTGCAGCGGAGCAAATTTGTTTAGTAACAATAATAAACTTAAACGCATCGACTGTTTTCATACCATCCTAAAATGATTACGTTTTTATAAACGTACCTTGATATAATTTCACTAGAAAAATATTTCGATTGCTCTTCGTTCAAGTTTAAATACATTTTTAAAATAGTTACCAAGCCTCCTGTTAAAAAGCTCATTAAGATGATGTTTACTTTTTAAAATTACGATAATGTTTTAGTCTTTAACGAAACAAAATGTAATCTCCTCAATTGTTTCTGTTTTAGAGGTTCACAGTTTCGAACAGAAGAAAGAAAAGTTCCTGCGTACTTTGAAATGGTGAGGAAAAAATTGAAAACCCATATATATTGCCAAAATTTAATGCTTAGTTTTTCAACGCAAATTAGTAATTTATTTGTTGTAATTTAAATTTTCCAGTTCTAACTAGTATTTTTTTATGACGATTACCTAAAGTGAATTGCTTTTATTTTTCAACAAAAATAGTAAATTACTTGACGTAATTTAAATTTCCTTGTTGTAATTAGTATTTTTATGACATTTTACTACGTAATTTAAATTTTCTTATCCTAATTAGTGGTTTTATAAAGATAACTGTAATGTTTTTATTTCAAGAATAATTTATCTGACGCAATTTAAATTTCCTTGTTGTAATTAGTGCTTTAATGAAATTTAATTAAACCTAATTACTTTCTTTCAACCCAAAATAGTAATTTATTTAACCTAATTTTAAATCCCTATTCTAATTAGTCATTTTATGAAGATCACTAAACTGTAATGATTTTATTTCAACCCACAAAGTAATTTATTTGACGTAATTTAATTTTCTTGTTCTAATTAGTATTTTTATGAAATTTAATTAAACTTTAATGCTTTCTTTCAACCCAAAATAGTAATTTATCTAATGAAATTTAAATTTCCTTATTCTAATTAGTGGTTTTATAAAGATAACTAAACTGTAATGTTTTTATTTCAACCCAAAATAGTAATTTATTTGACGTAATTTAATTTTCTTGTTCTAATTAGTATTTTTATGAAATTTAATTTAAAACTTTAATGCTTTCTTTCAACCCAAAATAGTAATTTATCTAACGAAATTTAAATTTCCTTATTATAATTAGTCGTTTTATAACAATAACGTTTTTATTTCAACCCAAAATAGTAATTTATTTGACTTAATTTAAATGACATTGTTTTAATTGGTATTTTTATGACATTTTTCTACGTAATTTAAATTTCCTTATTCTAATTAGTCGTATGAAGATCACTAAACTGAAATGTTTTTATTTCAACCCAGAAAGTAATTTAGTAGACGTAATTTTAATTTCCTTGTAATTAGTATTTTTATAAAATTTTATTAAACTTTAATGGTTTATTTCAACCCAAAATAGTAATTTATTTAACGAAATTTGAATTTCCCTAATCTAATTAGTGGTTTTATAAAGATAACTAAACTGTAATGTTTTTATTTCAACCCAAAATAGTAATTTATTTGACATAATTTAAATTTCCTTTTTGTAATTAGTATTTTTATGAAATTTTACTTTATATTTTAAATTTCCTTAGTCTAATTAGTCGTATGAAGATCACTAAACTGAAATGTTTTTATTTCAACCCAGAAAGTAATTTATTTGACGTAATTTTAATAATCCTTGTTGTAATTGGTATTTTTATGAAATTTAACTAAACTTAATACTTTCTTTCGACCAAAAATAGTCATTTATTTAACGTAATTTTAATTGTCTATTCTAACTAGTTGTTTTACAAAGATAACTGAATAATGTTTTTATCTTAACCCAATGCAGTAATTTATTTGACATAATTTGAATTCCCTATTCTAATTAGTCGTTTTATGAAGGTAAAGTGTAATGTTTTTATTTCAACCTTAAAAGTAATTTATTTGACGTAATATCAATTTCCCTATCCTAATTAGTCGTTTTATGAAGATAACTAAACGGTAATTTTTTTTATTTCAAACCAAAGCAGTAATTTATTACACACTTAATTTGAATTTCCTTATTCTAATTAGTCATTTTATGAAGATAACTAAACTGTAATGTTTATTTCAACCCAAAATAGTAATTTATTCGACGTAATTTAAATTACATTGTTTCAATTAGTACTTTCATCTCAACTGTAACGCAATTATTTTCACTTTTAAACCTTAAAATATTAGTTTATTTGAAGATTTTCTTCTGGGTTCAATTAAATTTGTATAACTGCTAAAATGTAACGTGGTTTTATTAATTAATATGTTCGCGAATTTTCGCTTTTATTTAAAATTTCAAAATAATCACTAATCCTTTAAAAAAAGCTTTTAGATTACAATTATTTTGTATTTTTCACAAAACGAGTCAAAATTAAAAGAAACTTAATTTCTAAAATTACTTGTGTTTCAGCGGGATAATAGTTTCGAATATAAAAAAAGTAAAAAACATCATCGTGTTGAACAATTTCTTGTTGTAAATAAACCAAATTTGTCGGAGCTGCAGGAGAGCCTCCATACTTAAAACTGTATAATATCTTGACGGCAGTATTATAAAATAAAACC
Source organism: Philaenus spumarius (assembly GCA_018207615.1). Classification (NCBI taxonomy): domain Eukaryota; kingdom Metazoa; phylum Arthropoda; class Insecta; order Hemiptera; family Aphrophoridae; genus Philaenus; species Philaenus spumarius. The sequence goes on from JAGFPH010008583.1 coordinate 8,086, forward strand.
TAACACTATTAAACAAATAGCATATTATGTACACACTTTAAATTATTTCTTAAAATATTAATATTGTTCATTAAAATACAATTATTGATCGGTCTACAGTATATAGGTTAACGTAGAGTGATTGAGTAAACTGTTAAGTGATAAGTTAAGTGATAAGGTGATCTCTTTGGTTCTTCTTCCTTTATACAAACAAAAAACAACAAATAAAAGATTAAGGCCACAGACCGAAACAACTAAAATACAGCGATATAAAAACTCTATAAATCCCACCACTTTTACTGTACATAAACTATGTATACAAAAAACAACATTTATACAAACACATACAGGGTGTGCGAAGTGAATTGGTACGCTTTAATGTGGTTAAAAAAAAACTAAACGTACAAAATGCGAGTTATTTTTGTAACAATAACCTGACATTATCAACAGTACGACGATTGATAAAATTTGCGCAACAAATGCAAATGCATTTGTGATACAAATGTAACGCGTTTGAGTCAAAAACAACCAGCATTGCCAAGTTGAACGGCTAAGCCATAAGGAGTGACGACTCGTTTCCCACACCGCCCTTGCCACGTATCACAGTATTATCAAGAACTACATTTCAATAAGACGAACAGTTTAAGGGGAGGCTACCCTGTCCGCCATATCGAATCTAATTCCCGTAAGAGTCGTTTTTTCCCCGTTAATTCGTGGAATAAATTTAAAAATTCGGTTTCATTTTGAAGTACTGTCATACGCGGATGTTGATTGCTGAATACATTTTCAAAAACTATTTTATTGTTTTCATAAACGTATGATATAAATAGTAATGAATAGTAAATTTTATTAACGATTTACTCAGTTGCAAAAATAGATATTGCAAAAAACCTCAGCAATCAACACCCACAATCTATTTTACTTTAAGAAAAATACAGCTTTCATCTTTTGAAAAAAATAACACGAAAACATGCTCAATAGTGAAGGTATGTTTGGGTTAACATTGAAATTGGTACCTAACTTCGCCGTTTTGAACTTAGGGAGCCGAGCCTTAAACGGGTAGGTTTCGGACCAGGAAAGTAGGTATAAAAGAGAGTTTGCGCCATCAGTCGCTAGGAGCGCTGAGGGCGCGTTCTGCCGGCCGAGTGTGGGACAAGGATGGAAAGACCTCTGTGACCGTGACCGTCGAATCCTAGCGGCCGATTGTGCAAACACACTTTTATACCTGCTTCCCTGGTCTGAATTTTTAACATTGGAGCTTTTCGTCCTATTGATATGTAGTCATTGGTTATATAATTATGCTCTCTGGAATGATCTTTCCCCCTTGCTAGAAATCGCCGGTAACGTCAACGTCGTTCGCTTCTAGCGCTAGCGAATTACTTTGACGGGGCAAATGTATGAGGCCAGAAGCGGAAAAAAACGTTTTAAATTAAATTTTTTAGGTTTTAAACATTAAAGCAAAGTTTAAAACAATACAATAAAAACTACCTAAAATTACGTGATGTAGGCCCTACTATAAAACTGGTTTTAAATACTGTACAAAAATGCTTCAACATTTTCAGTTATCCGTTATTGCCCTCCAAAATGGATAGGTTCAACCATAAGCTACAACTTTTATTTGTACCAATTTAAAACCACACAAAAGAATACCACAGCCCTTCGCACGCCCCGCACATTTTATCACACACACAATCACACGCTTTAACTGATAAATAAATAAAGAACTGATTGTTTTTAAAGCCACAGATATGTTCAAAGATATAGTTTTTAAGGAACGTATTCTCCACACTTCCAGGAACGCGCACAGATACGGGTGCACAAACTGTCACAGATCCGTTACTGGTATAGCTGAGCGACGGTATAACGTAATCTTTCGTCAAAGTTGGTAACTATGGTGCGTAGCCCGTAACTGTTCCGGCTGGTGTCGTAATACTGCTGTCGGTGAAGATGAGGTAGGTGCTTCTTTGTCTAGGTTGTGCTGCGAGTCGCAAAGGGGAAATCTGAAAACAAGAGTTGAAATTAGAATGTTTGGAAGTATGTCGATTTAAAATATCCACGAGCAATTGTAAGCTAAGAAAAGAACGCTTTGGGAGTTCCGTCGACAGATATCTCGACGCCCGTGCAGAATAAATATTTTGGGCGCCCTCCTTGGATGTTCGCCCCGCCCCAGTCCTTTTCCTTCCACTTGTAATACATACTTCATTTTTTTTAATGTAAATCACGGTTTATAATGTCAGAGTCAAAATAGGAACGCACAATCACACTTACATCAATATACAGGATGATTCAGAACTATGGGGCAGTCTCTCGAAAGCTCATTCTGTAGCTGAAAATAAGAAAAAAGTACATGTTCCACAAATCAGCCATTTTGTTTTTAAAACAAAATAATTCATATCTAGAGAAATGTTTGACTGATTGAGTTCAAACTCGGCATGCAGTTTCACCTAACAATGATCTAGCCCAAGAAAAAAAAAGTGATTATAACCAACCATGCGTTTCAAAATGGCGGCTGTTTGAAAACGTCAAACCCAAATTGCTCAAAAAGAGTACATTTTAACAAAAAATGTCAAGTTACCTTTTTCGTAGCGCTTTTCATTCCCTATCGGATGGTGTAATTGTCAGAATGAATAATAATAGTTAGGTCATGTGTAATAATTAGTTTGTTCAACCCCACTCAGTAAACACAACAATGTTGTTTGTACATATGCTGCAAATATCTTTTACTTAGCTATTATCCTTCATCCGATGGGGAATGAAAAGAACTACACAAAAGGTATCTTGGCATTTTTTGTTAAAATGTACAGTTTTTTTAGCAATTTAGGTTTGAAAATGTCAAACATTTTGAATCGCATGATTAGATATAATCGCATATTTTTCTTGGGATTTCTCATTATTAGGTTAAACTTCATGCCAAGTTTGAACTCAATCAGTAAATCGTTTCTCTAGACATGATGTATTTTGTAAAAAATACAAAATGGCGGATATCTGAGAAAGGAAGCGTTTTTGGGCCTATGTTTATATGAACTTTTTTTAAATCCTTATATATAATACGTGAAGCAGTTTTTTGTGAATACAACTCCTCCCTTATTTCTGGACCAAATTTTATGTTTGATGTGTCAAAAAATTCGTCTCATTTCGAAGTTTTGCAATAAGGTTTTACTTGTCAAAAATTCTTATCCTTAATGGCGTGAGATAATCTAAAAGGTCGGGGTTTTCCCACAAGATTAACATGGAAAGAATTTAAAAACCATTTCTATACAAAACAGCTTTTTATAATAAGAAACAAACTAATCCAGCTGCTTTCGTAGAAGTAAATAAATAATGATTTTTAAATAACAAATAATACAGTTGATTCGGATGTCCAGCTACAAAATAATGTTTTAAGTTAGGCCTATACTGAACCAACACATGTTTCAACACACACAAACCAATAAAAACTTGCGTTAAGGAATTTAAAAATAAGAAAAAACTATGTTACATCCTAATTAAAAATAAATAAGACATATATAGTAGACCTATTTATTGATAATATACGGTAATTGATAGTGAGTAACTTTTTGGTTAGGTTTTTGATTAAGTGTAGGCCTACACCTGAGCTTTACTGGTTCTTTTAACCTTTATTATAACTGTTGTTATAAAATATACGAAATATTTTGATTTGAACATTTAACATGCTTTAAATCTTTAATGATTTTGATAATTTAACATCTTTGTTTTTTGAGGTTATTATTAATCCTACACCTTTATTTATAAATAAAACATAACATATGTTTTTAGAAGGTTCCATCGAGGGTTGGCGTGCGGAGCACGCAAGGGGTCTCGCCTAGTTTTTAACTATTGACATTGCCCAGCCCAGACATTGCCGTATAGTTCCGGATAACCCTGTATAGGCGATAACCGTGTGTTAAGAGTTTAACTATTAAATTACTCTTAAAGAATTCAAATGAATGGTATCCAGCCAAATCTTATGATAATAATAATAATAATTGTATAACTCTATTTAACTTACCAATGTCATGTGATCAGGATACTCCAGCTGATTGTTAGACTAAATACAGGAAACGTCAGAAAACTAGCTCCGCTAGCTCTCGCTTCTCTCGGAGCTAGTTCGTTCGGTTCCAGGTCAGGAGGTATCAGCTCCGGTTCTTTACTGTAACATAACCTCGCCATGTTGGTCCTGATGCCCGCGCAGTTGTACTCCTCTCTGCCCGTGCAGACGCACGTATCCAACTTGGCGGCCTTATCCTGTCTGCGTAGGATGTTGATGGAGTTCTTACACCGGTTGGAACATTTCCGCCCGTGGAACATGCTCTTGCAGTATCTGTTGTAGTAGTCCAGCGCTGTCGAACACTCGTTGTCGGCCGCGCAGATGTAGTGCGCAAGCGTACAAGATACCACGGACTCGTTCCTGGCGGCTCTTGCTACGTGGGGACGGCACACTTCGATTTTGGTTTTGGTGTCTTTGCAGAGCTGATCGTCTTTGCATTCGCACTGAAACAGAATGTCGGAAATATGAATTATCACGTTCAGAGATAAAAAATAAGAGACAGATAGACAAAAAGAAGCAAAAACTAAATAAATAATTCGACCACGCTGCTGAACCGCTGACGTGAGTTGAGCAAATTTCCAAAATTAAGTTTATAGGCCTATGTTTTAGGGTTTCAACCAACAATTTGGGAAATAGGTCTATTCACGACGGCGCTGAATAGCTGCAAAATGCGGTTCGCACGCCATTCCACATATTGGGAGTATCTTCAATGCACAAAGCTTTGCGTGCTTCGCACGCCATTCCGAATATTAGGATTATCTTCAATACATATTGCATTGCGTGCTTCGCACGCCAACCCCCGTATTAGGAGTATGTTCAACACACATAGCATTGCGTGCTTCGCACGCCAACCCCACGTTAGAATCCACCACATGGCTTTGAACCGGGTACTTCTATGGTATTTTACGTTTTGATCGATTTTGGGGGAAGGAAGCGAGTTGCAAGATCGCGTAAAAAACAAATTGTGCAGAATAACATCCTACATTTATATTTTTAGAAAAAACTCAAAAACAAATTCACTCTCGTAGGAAAAATCTAAAAAAATAGTTACTTCCGGTCAAAAATGTGTTCCCGATTGTTGGATTTTTTTGGCTAACGAACTCGTCCGAGCGACGTAGACAGCCAACATGTGTACCAAATTCTAGCGGCCGCTAAAGTGCGAACACACACATATATATATATATATATGATTTTTAAGTACCCGGTTCAAAGCCATGTGGTGGATTCTACCGTGGGGTTGGCGTGCGAAGCATGCAATTCTTTGTGTGTTGAAGCTACTCCCAATACGGGTTTGGCGTACGAAGCACGCAATGCTTTGTGTGTTGAAGATACTCCCAATACGGGGGTTGGCGTGCGAAGCACGCAATTCTGTGTGTGTTGAAGATAATCCCAATATGCGGAATGGCGTGTTAAGCACGCAATGCTTTGTGTACTGAAGATACTCCCAATATGCGGAATGTCGTGCGAACCATTTTGCAGCTATTCAGCACCGTCGTGAATAGACCTATTTCCCAAATTGTTGGTTGAAACCCTAAAACATAGGCCTATAAACTTAATTTTGGATATTTGCTCAACTCACGTCAGCGGTTTAGCTGCGTGGTCGAATTATTTAAAAATTAAATCACCTATAATCGACTAATCGTACGAGCGACACGAGCACAAGGGTTGGCGTGTGAAGCACGCAGTGGTCCCCAATATTAGATATCGCAGGACCAAGTAGACAAATTGTTCAATCTCGAAAGTGTTAGTGACAGTGTTCTAAGTTTAAAACTGCGTTCTGTTCTCGACGTCGTAACATTTAGTCCGGTCATAATAGATTACTGTGCGACTCGACAATCTGTGCTCGTGATTAATACCGCATCTGTGCTCTGTGTGCTGTGTTCTGCCAAGACACTCCCAATTGATCTTTGTTTGTTACTTAATTAAAAGCTTCTCCATCTCGACCGACTGAGCGTGTTTTCTCTAGAGACCCCCGGTTCAATCACCCGGTTGTAAATTATCACTTCTTTCAGGGCGTAAAACATTTTACAGTGATAAGAACTTTTGAAATTCCCTGACTTTTCTCTGGCTAAATAACGTTTTCCCTGTCCAATCTTAGAAAAAGCACAAACAAAAGCGTGCTAACTTTATTTTAGTAAATCAATCAAATTATATTGGTGAGCAAATCAATTTTTATTGAATTAATTAAATATTTATTTAAACACGGTAGTTAAATATTTAATTCTATCTATCTATGTTACTGTACCAACCATCACAGCAGTTGCAAATTACACATTTATGACTATAAATATTAAATTAAACAGGTTTCTTAACAGACATCGTTGGCTGTGGTTCGGATTCCACGTAAAACTGTAGGTCCCGTCTTCATTAGCCTTAAGTGCAAAATAGTAGGACGTTAAACACACAAAAAAAAAAAAAAAAAAAAAAAAAATTAAACAATGAATTACTCAAATTATATTATAACAAAACAAATAACTAATTGTTTTTTGTAATCGAGCTACCGGCGCGAATGAATGTTGGTACTTGAGCAAACCGCTACTAACCTGACTAAAAACATCAGTACCCGGTACATCTCTGTTTAACACGTTCACTGCTAAGGACGCACATGTGTTGGTAGTATTTTCAATACACAATGCATTGCGTGCTTCGCACGCCAACCACCGTGTTTGTAGTGTTTTCAATATAATTGCATTGCGTGCTTCGCACGCCAACCCCCATATTGGGAGTATTTTCAATACACAATGCATTGCGTGCTTCGCACGCCAACCCCAGTATTGGGAGTATTTTCAATACACAATACACTGCGCGCTTCGCACGCCAATTTTGAGCCTATGCGCTTTAGACGCACATGTGCGTCCGCTTTAAAATATTAGTGATTATTACGTAGAAAGGTTCAAAAATAAAAAAATGAGTAATTTTTACACATTTAGGCTATAAATATAAAAAATAAAAGGTCAGCTCCTAGCTTAGGAAATAGGAAATTTGCGTAGCAGTGAACGTGTTAAGGGTGAGGTAAACATCCACTAGTCCGTTTGAAGGATCAGTCACATTAGAAAGCGGTGTGGGAAAATGTTTTTTTTCTCCACTTACGCCCTTTCCCTACACCCTCGGCCCATCGCGCCAGGGCGAGGTCAAGTGCCAGGGATCACGCCGATATCTTTACTGAATATTTAATTAATTGATATGAAGATACCCAAATTCGAAAACATTTAATAGCAAAACTAACATTTTTAGAAATAGCACGTTAGAGAAAGGTTTCAAAGTCATATCACGGCAAGTGCATTGAAACAAGCTGCCACAATCACACGCTTAACTTGCCGATAATTCTTTTTACGTATCGGAATACGCAGTTTTCTTATAGATTAATTTAGAAGTTCATCTTATTTTTAATGTTTATTTTCTCAATTAAAAATTGTATTAACCTATGATTTTAAATAGTTATTTTAAACTATTTTCTTTAGTAATATTATTTTTCCCTGACCTTAACCAAAATTCCCTGATTTTTCCAGAAAAGTAAAATTCCCTGACTTTTCCAGGTTTTCCCTATTTTTCCTGTCGCTAGACACCCTGTTTTAAATTTGTTTTGTTTGAAATTTGTAAATATAACAACGTCCAATTGAGGGGAAATTTATTTTAAAACTCCAACGAAGAACTTTGCGCGTTCGCACAATTGTACAATTCGACCGCGCTGCTGAACCGCTGGCGTGAGTTGAGAGAATTTCCGAAATTCAGTTTAGGCCTATACGTTTTTGGGTTTCAATCGACTATTTCTGAAATTGGTCTATTCGCGAGGGTGCTGAATAGCTGCCCGAGTGAACGAAATGTATTAGTAGAATTTGGCTGCACCGCAGCCCCTGACCCGGCTCACGCGCTGCTTTGTTCCGCTACTTTGTATTTCTAACTTTAAGGTTAGGTTTTTATTAAAGTGTAGGCCTGAGCCTTGCTGGTTCTTTTAACCTTTATTAAAACTCGTGTTATCAAAACGTACGAAATAATTTGATTCGAACATTTAACATTGTTTACCATCTTAGCTTTTGTACACCTTTATTATAAAGAAAACATAACGCGATTACTTGTATGGAAGGTTTCAACGGGGTTGGCGTGCGGAGCACGCAGGGGTTTCCCCTAGTGCTATATAACGTTGTTACATAGTTTAAATACACCCTTATTGGAATAAGAAAAGTTTAACTCGGGTTAAAAAAACAAGCCGGCAATTTGACACATCGAACAACTACTCCGCACGAAGTAGACGACTCCCTTCTCCTTAGCCGTATAATTGGCAACGTTATCTCGGTCCTACTAAGGTCCAGCGGGATGTAGTGTCTGTTGGTTTTACACGTTTCGGCGTAACATTTGTAAACACGACAGTGGGGTTTCTAGGTACACGGTCTTTTTCCGTGGTGCCAAGTACTACCATGATAAACACAGATTTATTAGGTTTAATTTTAAATACAGCAAGGGAATCAATTTCGAGCGATACAGTGGGAGCGGCGCGCGGTTGTCAATTCGAACAGCTCCTTGCACGAGGCGAACACAAGCGCTGTCGCAGCGAATACGGCAAACCCTTGGTTTCTACAAGCATTTTTCATGGGCTCAAGGAATTAAAGAGACGCACCATGTCTTTAAGGGGTGGATACCGTATCCGCCATATTGAGTCCGATTTCCATAAGAGCAATGCTACAGAATAAGTCATTTTTCCCCGTTAATTCGTTGAATAAATTTAAAAATTTGGTTTCATTTTGAAGTACTGTCATATGCGGATGTTGAATAGATTTTCAAAAACCGTGTTATTGTTTTCATAAACGTATGATGTAAATAGTAAAAAGTAGTAAACTGTATTAATTTTTTACTCGGTTGCAAAAAGAGATATTGCAAAAAACCTTAGCAATCAACACCCACAATCTATTTCACTTCAAGAAAAACAATACAGCTTTCGTTTTTGACAAAAACAACACAAAAATATGGTTAAAAGTGAAGGTGCGTTTAGGTTATTTAACGTTGAAATTGGTTGTCAACTTCGCCGTTTTCAATTTAGGGAGCCGAGCCTTACTAAGCACTAAGCAGATCTGAAATACATCATCTATCAGATCAGATTCAGTATCTGCCATTGGACGGGTGCCGTACATAAATTTGTCGTCGAAACTGAAAAATTGTAATTAGTCTCGAGTACCGCGGCTCCAAGAAGATTAGCCCTTGCTTGGGCTTTAACTCCGCCTAATTCTATTCAAGGATTACCCCGACCTCTTCAGAAAACCTGGCCCCTTTGTTTCCTACCCGAGAGCCCAGGCCTTTGTTTCCATAAACAAGCGTATCTATTGTCGAATCGTTTTATAAACGCATTCGTGGTTTATCTATGACGTTACGGTTAGCGTCTCTGAAAGATGATTTTAATTGCTCGACGCGTTCCGTTGAAGTGGAGTAACGCGTAGGCAATAATGAATTTACAAGACCAACTTACTGTCACACTTTGTTCGATAGTTTTGACAGTTCGATAGGAAATTAAATGCACTTCAAAAATCTACTCTTGACTGCCTATTTTTTGTCCCTCCATATGCTCACGTTTTTATATGAATTGTATATTAGTTCCACTGCTCATTCAAAGTTAGTTTTAAAAAGAGAAACTAGTTTGGCGGTACAAGTTGGTCAAAATTGGCCGATTTTCATTCAATTTAGTATAGAAATAATCGAAATTTAAATACAAAAAAACGTAATATGATAACGGTTTTTAATAATTTTTGACAAAAATTTAACTAACTTTTTGGAATTAGGCACCTAGTACTTGTTTTCATTGAGTGCAGCCAAGCGACACTAATTAGGGTCGGTCGGGCGGAAAACGCTAACATTTTCTTGGTTCAGAGTTAAGCCTCGGCTAAGATACGAGCGGTGAGCGGCGGCCATCGAGCGTTACTAGCAAATTGCCTGAGCGGCGGACGTGGCTACGATACAAGCGGCAACATTCCCACAGTCAACGAGATGACGTCACTCGAGGAGCTAGTGCTGACGGAAATACTTAGTGAGAGACCAGTATTTATAGGAAAATCACAACATAGGACTACTATATCTTTAACCGTAGACTTAAGTGATATTTACTTTTGTCCAGAAATTCAGGTGTAACCCTGGTAGAGAGTATTTTAAAAATATATACTTCCTGTGAAAATAACAATGTTAAACAGTCCCACAACAGAAAGTTTAAATCCTTTATGAAGTTTAAAAAATAAATAACCTCTTGAACAGAATGGTAACTTCTAAAATTATAACCGCACAATTTAGAATCTTTTTTGTTTAGCGTCGGATTTTTTTGAAATTTGGACTTATGGTATAACCCGGGGAGGGAGTAATTTTAAAATATATGCTTCCTGTGAAAATAACAATGGTAAGTAGTCCCATAACAGAAAGTTTTAATCCATTGGTGTTGTTCATTCCATAATTCATTGTGTTTAAAGAATAAATAAATCCTTGAACCGAATACAAAATTCCGAAAGTATACTCGCAAAAATTAGCATCTTTTACTTTCTCACTATACTATAGTATAGAGAAAGTATAGTGATCGCAAAAAAAATCGATGTTGAGATTTTTGTGGAAATATCCGTTTTGGGACCCCCTGAGTCCAAAAAAGTGGTTTTTACAAAATGTCTGTCTGTATGTCTGTATGTATGTATGTCTGTATGTCTGTATGTAGACAAAGCTAGAGAGAAAACTATTCGATCGATTTCAACCAAATTTGCACCAGACCTGTCCAGTACGCCTGTATAGATGCACGAAAAAGGGTTTTGAACAATTTTGAAAAACAACCCCCTTTTTGGCCAAAAAACCCCCAAAAAATCAGTTATTATTTTTTTATAAAAAAACGGCTCTAACGATTTTGATAAAATTTGGCTTATTTGTAGCCTTTAATGAGCCCTACCATATACAAAAACCCGCATCTTTCTAAAAATTCTCGTTTAGCTAATAATAATAATATTAACTGATTTTGGGAGGTTTTTTGGCCATAAAGGGGGTTGTTTTTCAAAAATTATCAAAACCTTTTTACGTGCATCTATAAAGACCTAATTTACGTGTTTGGTGCAAATTTGTTCGAAATCGATCGAATAGTTTTCTCTCTAGCTAATAATAATAATATTTATTAGTTATTCGCCTACTTTAATAAAAGTATACAAAGCTAGAGAGAAAACTATTCGATCGATTTCAACCAAATTTGCACCAGACATGTCCAGTACGCCTGTATAGATGCACGAAAAAGGGTTTGGAACAATTTTGAAAAACAACCCCCTTTTTGGCCAAAAAACCCCCAAAAAATCAGTTATTATTTTTTTATTAAAAAACGGCTCTAACGATTTTGATAAAATTTGGCTTATTTGTAGCCTTTAATGTGCCCTACCATATACAAAAACCCGCATCTTTCTAAAAATTCTCGTTTAGCTAATAATTATAATAATAACTGATTTTTGGGGGTTTTTTGGCCATAAAGGGGGTTGTTTTTCAAAAAATTTCAAAACCTTTTTACGTGCATCTATAAAGACCTAATTTACGTGTTTGGTGCAAATTTGTTCGAAATCAATCGAATAGTTTTCTCTCTAGATAATAATAATAATAATAATAATAATATTTATTAGTTAATCTCCAACTTTAATAAAAAAAACTATCCTACCCCACCCTACAAGTCACAGTGAATCTGTTTAGTAATTTAAATGTATTTGTGAGAAAGTATGTGCCAGTTCCTGGTACCGTTTATTTTGTTTACCGTCGGATTTTCTTGAAATCTACTTATATAAAGCTAGACGGTAACACTGATTCATTGACATTAATTATTAGGCACTTCCCGTAATCGGACTCCCCTCAACCTTATACTTGAATTAAAGCTCTCGACGAGAAACTTTTGGGAAAATTGCCAGAAGTTAACATTTTTAAATTTTGCAAGCACCTTTTGGGCGAGAAAGATTTTTTAGATTTTTAAAATTTTTTCATTTTTTCACTTTGAGCGCCTTTTGTAAGAAAACGGTAAGAGATAGCAAAAAATGTTAAATACAAAAGTTGTAGAAAATTTAATTTCAGACTAACGATTTTTCATCAGATTTAAGATCCAATCATCCATTTAGCCACTATTCATCCGAGAAGGGAAGCTCCGCAAACGTACTTAAAGCTAGCCGGTTTCACTGATTCACTGACATTAATTATTAGGCACTTCCCGTAATCGGACCCCCCTCAACCTTATACTTGAATTAAAGCTCTCGACGAGAAACTTTTGGGAAAATTGCCAGAATTTAACATTTTTTAATTTTGGAAGCACCTTTTGGGCGGGAAAGATTTTTAAGATTTTTAAAATTTTTTCATTTTTTCACTTTGAGCGCCTTTTGTAAGAAAACGGTAAGAGATAGCAAAAAATGTAAAATACAAAAGTTGTAGAAAATTTAATTTCAGACTAACAATTTTTCATCAGATTTAAGATCCAATCATCCATTTAGCCACTATTCATCCGAGAAGGGAAGCTCCGCAAACGTACTTAAAGCTAGCCGGTTTTACTGATTCACTGACATTAATTATTAGGCACTTCCCGTAATCGGACCCCCC
>JAGFPH010008583.1:40711-51023 GCA_018207615.1 Philaenus spumarius
GGGAGTGTTTTCAATACACAACACATTGCGTGCTTCGCACGCCAATCACCGTATTGGGAGTATTTTCAATACACAACGCATTGCGTGCTTCGCACGCCAACCCCCGTTTTGGGAGTGGTTTCAATACACAACGCATTGCGTGCTTCGCACGCCAACCTCCGTATTGGGAGTGTTTTCAATACACAGAGCATTGCGTGCTTCGCACGATTATCCCCGTATTGGGAGTGTTTTCAATACACAATGCATTGCGTGCTTCGCACGCCAATCCTCGTATTGGGAGTATTTTCAATACACAACACATTGCGTGCTTCGCACGCCAACCCCCGTCTTTTGAGTAATTTCAATACACAGTGCATTGCAGCTCATGCTTGAACTCTTGTACAAAAATGTAATAAGTATAGGCTATGTAAAATCAAACGGCACATATTTTAGTGCTAATCTCTTTAAAGAAAAATACTTGACTATAGTTAGTAATATAGATATTTTTCTTTCTCGGATCAACAAAAGCTTAACAACACATGTTACATGTTTACATTCATTACCATAGAAACCAACTTAAAAAATTCAGAATCATTTTATTATTATCCTCAACTGTGATGTATTCAAATTGTGTCCGTTAAGACACGTTAAGATTTTGTACAACGGACTTTTCAAACCAGTGTAAATGTTGGATTGTGGCGTGATGTCTACGTCAAAGTTCATTCTACAGATGCAATAAAGTGATTGGCCAAGGCAGATCATACCACTGTCCTAACCGACGTTCCTTCCCTTAAGGGTCTGCTGTAGTGGCGGCCATCTTTGACGTTTATCCCTAAGAGCAATGTTAAATTTCAAACCATTTATTTCGTCTATTTTATATCATAAAATTGTTTGCAAGGTCTCATTTTAAGCACAGTCACAATACGCATCCGTTTTGCAATTTACATTTTTTTTAAATGCTTTTGATTTGTTATGTAATTGACATTTTGTAAGTACCAAGTTTGAATTTTTTTCCTAACACAATGAAAAATAATTTGCAAGCCGGATCCGAAATTTTATAAAGAATATTCAGTTTTTTTTCAACGCTCAATTACAAAAGACAGACTTATAAAATGGTTTGAAATGAGGCAATGTCAAAGCGTGTCACATACTATATTGTTTCCTTTAGTTGGCAATATCAACATTTGTTTGAAATGTTGATTATTGAGTGAAATTACAACGCATGTTCGAATTATTTTAGACGGTCGTTTCTATTTCACTGTCTTACATTAGCTATGTATAGGGAAAATATCGTACTAATACGATAATTATCATACGTGTGGCAACACTGATTTCCTGATCACTATTTTAAGTGAATTGCCTTTGTCGCCTTTACCCAGTGACCATAGAATTAAATAGACTGGACAAGTGGAACGCAAGGGTGAAGCCAGTTTTAGAGTCAAATACTCACACAATATGGCGGAAGCAAGTCGCAAGCCGCCGGCCGGCCGCCCTACACGTTGCCACATTACACGCGAAACGAAGGTCGTGTTCTAACTGTTGTATGATAGAAACTACAATAGCTAATTTTTCCACTCTCGCTTACATGACGCACCTACCCTAAAAACAAAAAAATTTCTCTCAATGCCACCTTTTCATGTCACGAATTAAAACGTATAAATAAATTAGGAATTTATTCGAATTTTAAAGTGCCAAACCATTTTTATTTTCAAATTGTGAACACACCATTAGCGTCCCACGCTATTAAACTGTGAGTTTGTCGAATTCAAAGATTTTCGAGCATTTTCAACTATCGAAACCACGGTGTAAATGAATAGGGCGCACTGAAAATTGCACTCCTCTCTAGGCCCGCTCGACGTTTCCTCACACAAGATGGCCGACCTAGCTTCAATTCCCACGATGTACAGACTTACGGCGTGACCGGTCCATTTAATTCTGTGGTCGCTGGCTAAAACATCGGTTTCAATAGTCCGTCCACAAGAGCAGGGAAATCACCTGTTATATTTTTTTACGCGCAAAAAAGTACGAAAATAATTCGACCACGCAGCTGGACCGCTGATGTAAGTTAGAGCAAATTTCCAAAACTAAGTTTATGTTTTAGGGTTTCAACCAACAATTTGGGAAATATTTCTATTCACGACGGTGCTGAATAGCTGCAAAATGCTTCGCACGCCATTCCACATATTGGGAGTATCAAAGCATTGCGTGCTTCGCACGAAAACCCCCGTATTGGGAGTATCTTCAATACACAATGCATTGCGTGCTTGGCACGCCATTGCGCATATTGGGAGTATCTCCAATACACATAGCATTGCGTGCTTCGCACGCCAACCCCCGTATTGGGAGTTTCTTCAATACAGAGTGTATTGCGTGCTTCGCACGCCAAACCCACGCTAAAATCCACCACGGTGCTGAATAGCTGCAAAACGGTTCGCACACCATTCCGCATATTGGGAGTATCTTCAATACACAATGCATTGCGTGCTTCGCACGCCATTCCGCATTTTGGGAGTATCTTCAATACAAAAAGCATTGCGTGCTTCGCACGCCATTCCGTATATTAAGAGTATATTCAACACACAAAACATTGCGTGCTTCGCACGCCAACCCCACGGTAGGATCCACCCCATGGCTTTGAACCGGGTACTTTTATGATAGTTTACGTTTTGATCGATTTTGGGGAACCAAGCGAGCTATAAGGTCGCGTAAAAAAACAAAATGCGCAGAATAACGTCCCACATTTATATTTGTAGAAAAAACTCGAAAAAACATTTATTCCCGTAGGAAAAGTCTCAAAAAATAGTTACTTCCGTACAAAAAACGTGCTTCCGGTTGTTGGATTTTTTGCTAACGAACTCCTCCGAGCGACGTAGACAACCAACATGTGTACCAAATCGGACTTAAAACGCGGCCGCTAGAGTGCGAACACATATATACATATATGATTTTTAATGACACCCCAAAACGTGTTCTGGGGACCATGATCGATGATCATTTGCTAATCCCGACCTTGGGTCTTACCATAAGGGCCACTGCAATAGCTCATTTTTCCTATGGAAATTCGCTAGTCACAACTCAATTACGTTTCGAGTCTTTTCCAAACATTGTTGCGCAAATACGAGGGCCTGTGGTCGCTGCATTTACCATGCCACGATCCTGTTTGAATAAACAATTAATTACAGTGTTGAATGTGTTTATTTGGAAAAACTACACTGCAAACGGAAAACCTATTACAAACCTTGTCGCAAGACATTCCTAGAATATAAACAAATATTGTTGGCCCGAACTATTCCACTCTCTCTGTCATTCTTCCTCTAATGAACGGTCTCTTTATCTACGACTTCCGTTAGACAGACAAAGGGATCAGTTTAGACGCGATGTTTCACTCCTGGCCAGACTCTTCTCGGAAACGTCAGATAAAATACAAACATTTATAGTCCAGCTTTGCGCGAAGGAAGTCACAACAACCGGTGGTTAATTCTTCGGGCGATTTTTTGTAGGTATTCCGTACTGCACTTTTACCAGAAATTTCGTGGAAATTTCACAGGGAGATAAGCAGAACTGAAGGGAAATATGACACTTTTCTCGATGCTAAAACCGCATATTTTTACCCACAAAACAGAACTTTATAAAACATAGGTCTAGTCCTCTATGTTAATGTTTTCTATTTAGACATACTATAAAGCCTAGTCCACACTTACAAACATGTTCGCGGAAACATTGTTTGCAAACTGTTTTCGTGTTTCTCATTTGTTTCTCCGATGTTTGCCGAACGTTTCCGAACAGTTCGCAAACAGTTTAGAAACAGTTGGCAAACCAATTACAAACATTTAACTTGTTTCAGCAAACAAAAAACAATGTTCACTGTTTCCCAAACCAAATGGAAAACACGCAAACATTTAGACCAGGCAAAGTGCTGAAAAATAAATAAATTTTTCATCCTACAGCTCCGATTTGGATGCAGTTTTCTGCATCGTGTTCAGAGAAATACTAGGAAAAAAGTCTGCATACGACCAGTTTCGGGAGAAGGCGGAAATGCATCGCGAATGCATAAAGTGCATCTAAAAGTGCATAATTTTTTTGAAACCTCTAAAAACTCACAGAAACGAATCCCTACTGACATATGTAGGGCGTTAATTAATGTGTAAAATTTAATTTAATTTACGTAAAATGAGCAGATAAACTTAATAAAAATAGGTACCAGTTCTGTAATTGCAGTAATTGCTGCGATATTTGACCCAAAACGCAAAATTCGGTCAGCAAATACTGTTATTTGTAAACATGGTCACATTATTGTTATTTCTCATTCGATTTTCTTAATTAAGCTACAGTTACATTTGTACTTAAAAGGTGGATATTTTATAATTCGGTAATTTATTTTTAAAGATTTGAGATCTGTAAGTAACACGGGTGAAATATTTCGCCAGCTCTCTCAGGGTGTCTAGTGATATGATCTTTTGAAATTCCCTGACTTTTCCCTGATTAAATAACTTTTTCCCTGACCAATGTTTAGAAAAAAGCACAAACAAAACCATATGCTAATTTAATTTTAGTAAATAAATTTTTAGGGAATTAATTAAATATTTAATTAAACACGGTAATATTATAACAGTTCAATATTTAATACTATCTATGTTAATGTACCAACCACCAGCAGTTGCAAATTACGTATTTATGACTATAAATATTGAATTACTCAAATTGTACATTATAAAATTATAACAAAAGAAATAACTCCAGTAATTGGTTTTTGTAATCCAGCTACCAGTACAGATTTGCATTGAATATTTAATTAATTTGATAAGGAGGTACCAAAATTCGAAAACATTTAATAATAAAACTAACATTTTTAGAAATAGAATGTTAGAGAAAGGTTTCAAAGTCATATCACGGCAAGGTCATTGGAACAAGCTGCCACAATCACACGCTTAACTTGGCGATAATTGTTTTTACGTATCAGAATACATAGTTTTCTTATTGATTAACTTAGAAGTTCATCTTATCTTTAATGTTTATTTTCTCAATTAAAAATTGTATTAATTTATGATTTTAAATAGTTATTTTTAACTATTTTCCTTAGAAATGTTATTTTCCCTGACTTTTCCCTGATTTTTCCAGGAAAGTAAAATTTCCTGACTTTTCCAGGTTTTCCCTATTTTTCCTGTTGCTAGACACCCTGTCTCTCTAACGAAGCATTTCCAGACCTATTAATATCATTTTTATCATTTTTTGCTAGTGGAATCAGCTCAGAAAGTGCTCGGAACATTGTGCAAATAACTTATTAGTTTAGCTCATAACTTTAAAACATCTTGTTTCTAGAGTAATTCTGGGTATTTTTGACAACTACCAAGAAATACATTTTTCCTTTTTTTTCAATATCTCTGTTATCCTTTGAGCTACAGACAAAATAAAAAAACCGTCGTGTTTCCCAGTAAAAAAGTAAATTTTTTCGTCTCTTGTAATATTTTTGTAAAGTTAGAGGTTTTTGAGATATTTTACATTAAACATTATAAACTGCCACCATTTTAAAAAATTTTAAAATAATGTTCTAATTTTTCGTACGGTGATATTGAGCTCAATATCTTTTCTACTTCCAAAACTATTAAGTATTTTGTAAAAAGCACATCCAGACGGACGAAAAAATAAGCACCGTAGACCCATGTTTATATTGTGAAATATGTTTGTCCGGATCCCAGGAACATATCCACAAAAGGGGTCCAGAGAGTTCGGAGACATCCTGTATAACTTTTAATGACACCCCGAAACGTGTTCTGGGGACTATA
Organism: Philaenus spumarius; assembly: GCA_018207615.1. Lineage (NCBI taxonomy): Eukaryota > Metazoa > Arthropoda > Insecta > Hemiptera > Aphrophoridae > Philaenus > Philaenus spumarius. The sequence continues at coordinate 46,474 of JAGFPH010008583.1, forward strand.
ATCGGTGCTCATTGACCACTACCGATCATAAGAGTCACTTGCAATTGCTCGTCTTTCCTGAGGAAATTCGATTACAAGAATTTAGTCGTAGCAATTATAGCAGCACTTTCCACTATACGGCGGTTAATAGAGAGATTTACCCATTAGTTTATGGAGTACTCATGGAGATAATTATACCTTCCCATCAGCTGTGTGTAATGCGCATGCTCAATCTATATTGGCATTCGCAACAGCTGTTCGGAGAAGGTTTCGAATCATACCGATACACGAGACGGACGATGTTTGAATGGCTAATAATTATAGAGTCCTGTCCTAAATTGTCGAGTTACCTTTTGATGGGAATATCGAATTAGCTCTTCTGAGGCTTCGGGTTGTATTGACGGAATGAGAGGCTTTCCATGGGAGCCCTTATGATATTTTCTAGGGTGGGGGGGGGGGGGCTAGACCGCGGTATGGGGCTTAACACGTTCACTGCTAAGGACGCACATGTGAGCTTGACACTGAACAATATGAGAAGCTGCCGACGCGACGCACAGTGAATTGCGCGCCGAACCCCGTATTGGGAGTATTTTCAATACAAAATGCATTGCGTGCTTCGCACGCCAACCCCCGTATTGGAAGTATTTTCAATACAGAATGAATTGCGTGCTTCGCACGCCAACCCCCATATTGGGAGTATTTTCAATATAGAATGCATTGCGTGCTTCGCACGCCAACACCCGTATTGGGAGTATTTTAAACATAGAATGCATTGCGTGCTTCGCACGCCAACCCCCGTATTGGGAGTATTTTCAATATAGAATGCATTGCGTGCTTTACACGCCAACCCCCGTATTGGGAGTATTTTCAATATAGAATGCATCGCGTGCTTCGCATGCCAACACCCGTATTGGGAGTCCCTATTTTCAATACACAATGCATTACGTGCTTCACACGCCAACCCCCGTATTAAGAGTATTTTCAATATAGAATGCATTGCGTGCTTCGCACGCCAACCCAATAATTGGGAGTATTTGCAATACGCGATGCATGCGTGCTTCGAGCGCCGATTTTACGCTTTAAAATGTTAGTGATCATTACGTAGAAAGGTTAATAAAGTAATTTCTACTCATTTAGACTGTAAATAATATTATAAAAAACAAAAGGTCAGCTCCATGCTATTAAATACGAAATTTGCGCAGCAGTGAACGTGTTAAGGAGTACCCTCCCCTCCTTCGGCAAAAGGAGTCCGGGGATATTTTTTACCTCCCCGAGAAAACTTTTAAAATTCTGAAAGCCAATTTGGCTGTTCAGGTGAAATATTAACCCACACAGCGTTGAGTCTGTACCTTTACACCGTCAGTGAATACACAAAGACCTATAACACTCCTAGAGGCCGCACCAAGTAGTGACCCAGCAGCCTATGCTTGAACTCTTGTAAAAAGTAAAATAAGTATATGTAAAATAAAACGGCACATAACATTTAAAACATATTTTAGTGCTAATCTCTTTAAAGGAAAATACCTGACTGTAATTAATAATATACATATTTTCCTTTCCCTGGGAGCTAGTGGTGCCCATGGGCTTTACTCTTTCTTGAGACGAAGTAAAAACTTGTTTTTGAACTTTAATTCCACGGATTTTTTAAAGTTCGATGTAGGCCTATTCTAGTATAAAGTATTTTATTTGAATGAGTGCGTAGAATTAAAAATGGTCCAAAAGCGTGTTTTACCACCCTAGCTGTTTAAGATTTAACAACGTTATACAATTAGACAGCTCTGTCCCGGTCGCTTCGCTCGCTAGCAATTAGGTTATTGCGTGCTCTGATATGTCCACGGAAATTACGATTCATTAGGACAGAGGCACTTGGATCGGGATTGTATCGTGGCGGTAGCGGCAGCGTGGGCAGTAGTAGGGCCAGAGTTTTTGCGTGAATGACAGGAACTTTTAGAATAGGGAAACACTTGGGAAACTGTCACGACCAAACCAAGACTAGAGTGATTTCGTCAACCTGTGGTACAGATACCGGCGTGAATCCTTGCACTGGGCCTCGTTCTGGCGTGATGAGCGGGAGTACGGGGAAAGGGCATAAGTGGAGAAAAAAAAAATTCCCACACCGTTTATAATGTGATTCATCCTTCGAACGAACTAGTGTATGTTTACCTCACCCTTACATAAATGGTTTTTAATACGTAAAATAAATAGTGATAATATAGGTCTCTACTGAGTTTTGGGTGAAGGACTCCTTGACTTAGCTGTTTCGCGTAGTATGACATACAATTTCAACGCGCTCTAGCGGCTACACGATTTGGCCAAAATAAGTGATTAAGGTGTGCAATTTGTAGGGCATTTACTGTAGTTTCGGCAAAATGCAAGCTTTTTTGCAATTACTAACATAGTTTTTGAGTTACAAGCGAAAAACTAACAAAACACTGGATTTTCCAGAAAGTATGAAATTTTTGCCCTTTTTCAGCGCGCTCCAGTGGCCAAACCGTTCAAGCAAAAAACACATTCGAGGAGTGCATTTTGTAGAAAATTTAAAATACTTTAATTTTGTATAAAATAGTCTACCTCGAAAAGTGCAAAATTTTATGACTTTTTGGCAGAAAAAAACTTTAAAAAAGTAGAAAATTGTGAAGACAAATCCGTGGGAAGTAGCAAAGTTGAAATTCGGATTCAGCACCCCAAAACAACATATAGAACGAGTGAGAGAAAAATTTCGATATTTTTTCCTTGAAAAAAAAAACACCATTTGACTGGACTAATAGAATGCCGAGTTGAACAAACCAATTATTACACACAACTTAACTGTTATCATTCATACAATCGTTTCGACAGTTACACCATTCGATAGGGAATCAAAAGGGCTACGAAAAACGTGTCTCGACATTTTTTCATAAAACGTACGGTTTTCGAGTAATTTAGGTTTGAAATTTTCAAACAGCCGCCATTTTAAAACGCATGATTGGATTTAATCGCTTATTTTTCTTGAGATAGACTATTGTTAGGTTAAACATTGGGCCAAGTTTGTACTCTATCGGTCAAACCGTTCTCTAGATAAGATTTATTTTTTACAAAAACCAAAATGGCGGATATCTGGAAAACGAAGCGTTTTCAGACCTATGTTCATACGAACTTTTTTTCTTATTTTGACCCGTAGAACAATTTCTCGAAGTTTGATCCAGTAATTACTGGACCCCCTGTACACGTTCATCGACCGTGTAATACTATTTAAACTGTTGCAATTGCAACTAGAGTAATAACACGTGTGCGCACCGAACAGCTGACATCAGATAATGCAAGCAATAATTGAGATTAAACCTTTGACGAGGTCGTTTATTCTTCAAACAAAGGATGCATTGTGTTGGCTGAGGAATTTATGCAATCCGTTTGCCAAAAACGCCGCGGTTTTATCACCCCACGTGTATCTAGTTCTTCGGCGTCCAACTGTTTGCCAGATGTAACGTCCGAGGATCACCAAGACGTTACCAAACCGTTCCGAAATTTACCCCGAGTAACAAAACCAAAAACATGTAAAAAAAAGAAACCAGCCGCGCGACTGCCGTCAGAAGTGAAAACTCTTATGAATATAAATCGTTGGTCATATTGGTTTAATCTGAAAAATTGATTATTTTAACACTACCGAGTAAACACAACTTACGAAATGAGGAAGCAAAATGTCCATTTCAGAGGTATTACCGAGTAAACTATTTTAACACAACCTAAAAAATGAGAAAGCAAAATGTCCATTTCGGAGGTATTACCAAGTAAACTATTTTAAAACAACTTACGAAATGAGGAAGCACAATGTCCATTTTCAGAGGTATTACCAAGTTAACTGTTTTAACATAACTTACGAAAATAGGAAGCACAATGTCCATTTCAGAGGTATTACCAAGTAAACAGTTTTAAACAACTTACGAAATGAGGAAGCACAATGTACATTTCAGAGGTATTACCAAGTAAACTATTTTAACACAACGCACGAAATGAGGAAGCACAATGTCCATTTCAGAGGTAGTACCAAGTAAAAACTGTTTTAACACAACTTACGAAATGAGGAAGAGCAATATCCATTTCAGAGGTATTACCAAGTAAACAGTTTTAAACAACTTACGAAATGAGGAATTATAATGTCCATCTCAGAGGTATTTTATTATCAAGTAAACTATTTTAAAACAACCTACAAAATGGAAATGCACAATGTCCAATTCAGAGGTATTACCAAGTAAACTATTTTAAAACAACTTACGAAATGACGAAGCACAATGTCCATTTCAGAGGTATTACCGAGTAAACTATTTTAAAACAACTTACGAAATGGAAATGCACAATGTCCAATTCAGAGGTATTACCAAGTAAACTATTTTAAAACAACTTACGAAATGACGAAGCACAATGTCCATTTCAGAGGTATTACCGAGTAAACTATTTTAAAACAACTTACGAAATGAGGAAGCACAATGTCCATTTCAGAGGTATTACCGAGTAAACTATTTTAAAACAACTTACAAAATGAGGAAGCACAATGTCCATTTCAGAGGATTATCAAGTAAACTATTTTAAAACAA
>JAGFPH010008584.1:0-43281 GCA_018207615.1 Philaenus spumarius
TTTTTTTTTTTAAGTAAGCGTGTTCATACAGTATTGTGAAATATTTTTGTCTCGCTCCCAGGAACAAATCCACAAAAAGGGACCATAGAGTTCGGGGACACTGCATAAAAATAAAGAAAGAAGCTTTAGAGCATTACGTTGTTACGTTTTAATGTTGTTATTTAAAACATTACGTTAAATATTAATTAAAATATAGAAATAAGTAAAAATGTGCAAACTAAGTTGTAAAATTTGGGTTCATATCGACATAGATGCGCATGACCTCCAACACTAGTTTCTATTCACCTGTTTTTGTATTTTAAGTTTGAATGTAATAAAGTTCAACTTTAAAACTGTAAGCGGATTTTTAGAATGTTATTCTCTATACGTATCCGGCAAAGTCTTGTATTATTTCTACTTAAATTATTGTGTAACTGCACAGCTTTCCTTAGTTGTCTCACTTTGGAACGTATTAATATAATAAATATTTTAGAGACTTATTAAATATCTAGTGTGGACAAACGTTCTTTCGTTTGGATAATGGTCGATCACTAATCATTTCATTGTCAATTTTATTTTGTGTGATATCAAATTTGTGGTGTTTGCATGGGGAATTTGTTTACAAACATTTGAGTACTAAAATTATTTATTTGTAAGTTTGGAATAAGCCTTAGAGGAAATAAATATACAGCAACTAAAATCTTATGCATACTCATCTAAGTTATATATTTTATACGTTCAGAGCAAACTTTAAAATTAAAATTTGTTGAGCACAGACTAAACTAGTGCTAGTGTTAGTAGTGGGGGGGGGGGGTCATGTTTATGAATATGGTTCTGAATTTAAATTTTGAAAATCAAGACGAAAACTATTTACAAAAGTTAAAGAGCAATGTGGCGACAAATTCACAATGATTGTTAAAGTAGTGTTAAAGCCCTCTGAGGATGATAACTATGTCATTGAAATAAATTAACTTTGCATTAAATTTTTTTGTTCCTTCTATTTGTGGTTCGGGGTTTCATTCAATCATTGTGAAAACGTAAACTGTTAAAGTAAAAAATATTATTTTTTCCCGCTTACACACTTCCTCAGCAAGGGATATTGAATTAATATCCATAAATATATAATAACACCACTGTAAGCTGAAAAAAAATAATTAAGATTGTCTTTAATGTCGTATACACGAGGTATTCAGTCTGTTAGTTCAATAATTGCAGTAAAACCGTACAAGTAGGATAAAAAAATATGGTTACAAAATAATTAAAACCTGATTCTATTTTTGTTATCACATATTATTTTCGAAATATTCTACTCCATGCGTATCCGCCAAAGTCTTTTATTCTTCTAATTTGAACTTAAAAATATTTATTTGCACAATATTGTTAGAAATATGGTTACTATTCTGTAGTCTCCAAACTTAATTTGTCTTTAAAACACAAATTAACAACACATTTGAAAATTAGTTTTTTTGTGAGAAAATACGTTTTGTTTTGATCTGGGAAAGGTTTAACAAAATTTAATTTTAATGATGAAGTGGTTTGTAGATCTAAAAAAGGCTTTAGTAAAGAAGAATACTACAACTTTAAGAGGATAATATACTATAATGTGCTTATTTTAAAAGTACAATAAACTGGGTACATTAGTGAAAATACATTTTAAAATTTTCATAATATAATGATATATTGCACCCATTATATCTTCTCTGGCTATTCAAACTGTTTGAATTCAAATATTAAGGTTTTAAGAAAACAAATTAATGTAATATGTTGATATTATTATTATATTTTAAATAGTTTATTCTTGGTTTATAAGGAAAATTAGAGTTCTAATTTATAATTATGACCAGGCTACGTGATTATCCTAAAATAAATTATTGTGTCAGTAATATCTTCTTCTTATATACTAAAACACTTTTGCAAAACTAATGACAGCGATTCTGACCGTTCTACTAAACGATTTACATGCGGGTTGTAACAAAACAAAGGTTAGCGGCCCTATATGTGCAGGTTTTGTTTGTATTTTGAAAATATTTATGTTAATTGGGTCAAAATTGGAAAATAAACTTTTCTTATGGAGATTTAACACAGGGAAAATTTTTAAAGCTTATGACAGCGAGCCTGACCGTTCTACTGGGCCGATTTACATGCGGGTTGTACCAAAACAAAGGTTAGCGGTCCTATGTGTGCAGGTTTTATTTGTATTTTGAAAATATTTACGTTAATTGGGTCAAAAATGGAAAATAAACTTTTCTTATGGAGATTTAACATGAGGTAAAATTTAACTTTGCACTTCTTTGAATAGTTCACTTGAGGTTTCCACTGAACCGTTTTACACGCGATTTGTTTTAAATGAAAGATCAATCATTCTTTATTTGCACAATTTACTTACATTTTTTAAATAATTTCATTTAGAATGTAATAAAATAATTTTTTAAAACGTATTGTATCATCACTTTTAGTTTCCCTATCCAGCTGATTATTATAACACGTATGTTCATCCAAGAACAAACAATAATTGTAGCAAAAGGAATCAGCTGGCTTAGAGAAAATCATTAGTGGCCAGTATCTTTCAACGAAAAAAACCACAGGATCAAGTTGGACGTTAAACACATAGTGCCTAACAGCTGTAGTACCAATAAATAAGCAACATTATGAAAAACTACAAAACAACAATTGAAAGATGAAACTTATATCATTCAAAGATGTGCACAAAAACATAAATCATGTGTGTATGTTGCCGCTAAGGCAGGTAAAATAAATTAAACATAATTTTAGGTTAGGCCTAGACTGAAAAAACATCTTCTTGAATGTATTTACATCCATTACCATAGCAACCAATTGATTAAAATAACAGATAAAACAGTTGATTCAGATGTCCAGCTTTTGGTACAACATAATATTTTAAGTTAGGCCTAGGCTCAACCAACACATGTTTCAACACACACAAACCAATAAAAACTTGCTTTAAGGAATTTAAAAATTAAAAAAAACTATGTTACATCCTAATTAAAAGTAAATAAGACATATTATAGTAGGCCTATTTACTGATAATATACGGTAATTGATGGTAACTTTTTGGTAAGGATTTTGATTAAGTGTTGGCCTACACATGAGCCTTACTGGTTCTTTTAACTTTTATTATAACTGTTGTTATTATAAAATATACGAAATAATTTGATTTGAACATTTAACATTATTTATCATCTTAGTTTTGAGGTTATTATTAATCCTACACATTTATTATAAATAAAACACCATATATTTTTAGAAGGTTCCATTGGGGGTTGGCGTGCGGAGCAGGGGTCTGCTCTAGTTAAACTATAAAATAGTTATAATTGAAAACTTGTAGGTCACAGTGTTCTAAGCCTAAGTGTTAAAGATCCTTACCATCCTTTGGATTTTTACGACCAAACAGAAGCTCACCTAACCTCTCCTCTAGAGCCGACCTTTTCTTGTTATATTAGGGCTAATAAATATGACAACCATTGTGCGAAAAAGTTAACAATAGGTAGTTGGACAAAAAAAATAATGTTTGGTAGTTTTTATGCAATTCCCTTCAATTTTAAGAATTGAATACCAGAGCATCCAGAAAGAGGTGGTCGTTCAACGAATAAGTCCTTTAATATTGTTATGGACTTATGGGCATTGTAGGTAATTACTTAGAGACAATGGTTTCCTATAATTAAAGTTTTTAATTTCCAACAATACACCTATTTCTAAGCAAAATTTGTATTTCCATATATTTTGACAACTCTACTACACTTGAGACAGACAAACTCGACTATTAAAAAACTGAGCCGTAATTCGATAACAAAGGCCTAATGTATCAATTGTAAGAAAATGTAAGCAATGTAAGAAAAAACGTTTACCATACAAACATTGCTGTGCTCGATAATTAATTATGATAATATTTGGAAATGTCTATATTGACACCTAAGCGTATTTTGGCTGTTCTTGAGATAAAGAATATACTTGGGTAAAAATTCACCCAATTAAATAACTATTTTTATTATTCACAATCACTTAGAAGCTAACCAATGAAGAAGTTATGTCAAATTCATAAATGTTTAATTTTATGAAATTCCAACCATATTTTTAAAAACTAATAATTTGCAATGTTATCAGGTAGAAAACTCTTAAAGATCGCAGGTATAGGGGTGGGGTGGTACAGTTAACGAAATCGTAGTTACTATGACTTTAGTTGTAAAACAAGTCCATAAATATTTTGACTGACAACTTATTTACTCTTAAAATATTTATTACATTGGGTAGCTATTCCGACAAAGGGGAAGAACTTTTGTCAAAAAACTGAAAGTGTTTACCAAAAATAACTTTTATAACGCTATATAATTATAATTTATATAATTATAACCATTATAAATTTAACAACGTGTGAGGAAATTTAGTATGTGCAAACTCAAAAGCCGTATTTATTTTCAATTGTTTTTCTTTTTTCGTGTGCAATATTTTGCTAATTTTATTTCAGCTCTTCTTAACAGATCAGTTTGGTCATGGCTACGCATTCAACTGCACATAAAAAATTAATGTATTTTATATACACTAGTCTCTGTAAAGCACTACAGTTTTCTTAAACCTCTTTGAAAAGTAAAATTATTTACTTTTCATTTTTTTAACTTATTTAACAGCTGTATATAGGCCTACATTATTAAATTCTTGACAAAATTGTGAAAAAACTAGACAAATTTTAATTTATTTGCCGTGTTTATTCTAGCATTTTATTTTGGCATTTAAATATATTTTAAACAAATAATGTCGAGTAAATCAGATTATTACCTAAACATAAAACTAAATTTACAAAAATGTTTATTACTGTTGTTAAAGTATTCAGTATTATGAATTCATACATAGCCTAGACACTATATATGTTTGCTTAATATTAACTGTGCAGTTACTTTGTTATTGTTTTCAATGCTAACCTATCAATTCAAGCCCCAAACGATTTTACAAATTAAAGTATTTTCATTATACTACACTGTCTGTGTATTACACCGTAAATTTTCTGTGCACCAGCTGATTTTACAAAATAAGAATTAAAATATATCAGTTTTATGTAAACACCTGATTTTAACAATAACACATGAATTTATGAGAGTAGTTCCAAAGTCTAAAATAAGAGTAAACATAGCGGTTTATGCATATTTTCTGGTCTACAAATGTCCATAATGGATTTCAGTGATGAATATAATGAACCTGATATTCCAGTCATTTTAAACAATCACAAGAAATAATTACGAAAAAATGCACCACTCAGCAACTTTTTTATTTTGGATTATATATATCCAAAATAACACAAATTGCACTATAAATATTAATTTCAAATAGTATGATATTGCTTAAAAGAAATTATAGTTATGTATTGAGTTTAAATTGTTTTTTTAAAATAAAAGTATGTTATGATTATGTTACTTTTTTGGTGTAGTATAACGAAAAGTATCGGATGTAACTCTCCCGGGAGGTTTTTCCTTGCTTGCATGAAAATTCCGCACTATACTGCGCCTCGCACGGAAACTATCATGCTCACAAGGAAGACCTCTATTTACTGGGCTTGTAACTTATTATACTATTAAAGAACAGGTATAACATTATTATAATATTGTTTTATAAATAATATAATGCCATTTTTGTAATCACTGTTACTACTAAACGTATACAATTAACGTAAAACCAAAATGGATTAAAATTTGGAATAATTATTGTGTTTCAAAAAAAAAAAATAGTAAATAATTTCAATAATTGCATTTAAATAATTAATTCGTTCCTGTTTAGAAATAAAATTAATTTTAAACATTACGGTGCCATATATATGTAACAATTATTTTTTTACAGAATTCGCACTAAACATAATCATTAACCAGTGCTATAAAAATATCGTTTCTTTTTTCAAAGTAAGCCATATATAATAAATTTATACTTTACTATGAAACATTAAAAAGTTGAATGATGAAACTTTGTTGCAATGAAAATTTTTTTTTTAAATTTAAAAAATGTACCCCCACTTTTTATGACTTTCCTCGACGTAATCAAGGTCTCTGAACACGATAAATCAATAAACAAATTTGCATCCGTGTGTCTGTATGTGTTTCTCCACTTTTTATGACTTTCCTCGACGTTTTTGAGGTCTCTTAACACGATAAAGCAATAAAAACGTTTGTGCACTTGTGTCTGTCTATGGACAAGATATATGTACTCACTTACGTCGTAGAAAACTGGTGCACTAGTGTTGCAAAAATCTTCGTAATTTTATTGCGGAGAGTTGAAAAGCTTTTGAGCTTTCTAGCGTGTTCCATCTTTTTATCTTGTTATGTCTTTTATTCGTGATAGAACCATTTTACTTTAGTCCAGGTCGAACTGTGTGAGCTGTGTACCTTGCACTAATAATAACTATTAAACTAGCCTGGAGGTTTTAACGTTATATACAGAAGGCAGGAAAGTTTGCAGGCTGGAGGCTAAGAGCTATATACAAAACCGTTACAGGAGCTCTTAATAGATAGGTTTTTCAGACGTTGCTTTAAAAGACTATATAGAAAATGTATTACTATATATTAATCTGTCATCCTAAAATGAAGAAAAGCTTCAATTTTAATTCTTCTAATATTTTTAGTATGGGAATAATTGGAATATTTCTTTGGAGGTCTTAGGACTGTACGAAATCCTACGGAGTCTAAGATAGTGGATAAACATGTATATATATATATATATATATATACAGGGTGTCCCCGAACTCTCTGGATCCCTTTTGTGGATATGTTCCTGGGATCGAGACAAACATATTTCACAATATAAACATAGGTCTACGGGGCTTATTTTTTCGTCTGTCTGTATGTGTTTTTTACAAAATACTTAATATTTTTAAAAGTAGAAAGGATATTGAGTTCAAACTTTGTACACCTATTTGTTATGTAACCTCTTATCACTGTACGAAAAATTAGAACATCATTTTAAATATTTTCAAAATGGCGGCCGTTTATAATTTTTAATGTCAAATATATAAAAAACCACTAACTTTACAAAAAAAATTACAAGAGACAAAAAAGTTTACTTTTTTAATGACAAACACAATGGTTTTTTATTTTGTCTATAGCTCAAAGGATAACAGAGATATTGACAAAAAAAGGAAAAATGTATTTTTTGGTAGTTGTCAACAATGCCCAGAATTACTCTAGAAACAAAATATTTTAAAGTTATTATGAGCTAAAGTTATTTGCATTATGTTCCGAGCACTTTCTGAGCTGATTCTACTGATTCTACAAACCATTGTGTTTGTCATTAAAAAAGTTAACTTTTTTGTCTCTTATAATTTGTTTGTAAAGTTAGCGATTTTTTATATACATGACATTAAAAATTATAAACAACCGCCATTTTTAAAATATTTAAAATAATGTTATAATATTTTGTACAGTGATAAGAGGTTACGCAACAAATAGGCGTATAAAGTTTGAGCTCAATATCCTTCCTACTTTTAAAAATATTAAGTATTTTGTAAAAAACACATACAGACAGTCAGACAAAAAAATAAGCCCCGTAGACCCATGTTTATATTGTGAAATATGTTTTTCTCGATCCCAGGAACATATCCACAAAAGGGGTCCAGAGAGTTCGGGGACACTCTGTATATATATATCCACTGACTCACTGATCACGATTTCTCAAGAACTACTGAACGGATTGGAATAAAATTTGGTATGTAGCTTCCTCTAGAACCATAGGTTCTGACTAAGAAAGGTTTTAAAAAAATTCGAAATTTTAGGAGGTTTAGGGGGGGGGGGTCAAAGTTACTAAATCACGATTTCTCTAAAACTACGGAACGGATTGGAATGAAATTTGGTATGTAGCTTCCTCTAGGGCAGTAGGTGCTGATAAGAAAGGGTTTCAAAAAATTTGAAATCTTAGGGGATTTGGGTGGATCAAAGTTACTAAATCTAGATTTCTCCAAAACCACTGAACGGATTGAAACGAAATTTGGTATGTAGCTTCCTCTAAGGCCCTAGGTGTTCGCTAAGAAAGGTTTTCAACAAACTCGAAATTTTAGAGGGGTTTTTGGGGGTCAAAGTTACTAAATCACCATTTCTCCAAAACCACCGAATGGATTCGAATGAAGTTTGGTATGTAGCTTCCTGTAGGGCCCTAGGTGCTCGCTAAGAAAGGGTTTAAAAATTCGAAGTTTTATTGGGGTTTGGAAGGGTAAAAGTTACTAAAATTCCCATAAGGAATACATAGTGGAATATATTTATTGATATAATATATTTTTTGTTAATATACATCTAACTTTGATTTGTCTATCCGTGCAAAGCCGGATCGGGCCAGCTAGTACACATATATAAATTAATGAATTTTGTCTATCGCCTCCAAATGGCCTCCAAACGTACAGAAACGAAGCCATACCCTCCTGCGACCAACCGTTTTCAAGTTGTGTCGAGTGAAATAACTTTTACTTTCTTCAAAAATTCGGCTAAAAAGTATATGACCATACTACAAATATATTTCGTTAAATTTTTTTGAGTCTACAATGAATATTTTAAGTAAAATTGGTGAACAGAAAATCTTATCAGTGTCAGACACACAACCGATTTTATTGAATGACGATATTGTTTTCAAAGTAACTCATGTATCTTTGGCGTTTAATCAGTGCATTTTCCAATAAATTAAAACAAAGCAGAACTGTTCCCAATTATATGTTCAAGATATTTCACAGCATAAAGTGCGGTTCTGCCTTAAATTAGACCGAGACGAAATTGGCGTCTACACACTTGTGTCGAGATGGGTCTCTCGGGTGACGTCATGCTGTGACGGTGAAATTGTTCCTTTCGCATCCTCTAGACGAAAAATTCACCTCCTTCGCTCCCGTAACCGTAACACAATTTAACAAAATTTTAGTGTAAAAACGTGTCAATTTGTAATTAGATAATTTGTAATTAGATTATGAAACGAAATATTAATACGGTATATTATACTCTGTTTGAATGTAACACATAAAACAAAATAATCAACTCCTATAATAGCGAATTGTATGTACGTACGTGAGTAACATATAATATAAGAGCTGATTTCACTCATCACTGTAATACTTAAACAAAATCAGTGTAGATTATAGTTTGGTGTTACGTTTACAACTTCAATCGTTACAAGTTCTTGTGAAGTTGATTTTTTTAAATATGAGTTATAGAACTAATGTATGCTATAATATACGTTATAATATTTACTTTGAGGTTATAAACTGTATATAAATACAACCTTTTGTCATCACTATATGTGTTTATTCAAATTTAAATAAGAGATACCTATTCGTTTAACTTCGGAAACATTCGTACATCTTCGTATAACATATAAACATATTCAATTATTATTTCTTCACTATAATATTAATAACTTCTAAATCATTTGATCTATCAATATGAAATAAAAACCAATTAAAAGATAGTGTTTTTATTTTTCTTTAAAAATATAATAACGTAGACTGTGCAAATAAAAATGTTTAACAAATAGGCCTACAGTTTTATAATCCTTATTATTGTACACATTTACCGAGTTAAAAATCCCCGTCAGCCCTAGATAAAGCATTCCTTAATGTTGTTTTTAAATACAAGTAGTTTGTTTTTAAATGATGTATTTTTGTTGTGTATCTAATTATTAATCATCCTGTGATTTTTCACGGGGGCTTACTAGTGTATAATAATAATAATAATAATACAATTAACTTATTAAAGTTCAACATAACATTTTTACACAATAGTTATGTATTTTATAAAATGACAATAACATAAATAATGGTTTTTAAAAAATTGAGTACTATATTAAGTATTGCATACGAAGTGGGATGAACAAGGTCATTTCTCAAAGTAAAGAAACTATTTAAAATATTACGTAAAAAAACTGTTTTTTTATATAATTCATAAAATTTAAATAAATAAATCTACTAACGTAAAAAGGGAAATAAACATATTAAAAAATCAAATAGATGAGTGGCTCTAATAAAGCAAGCAAATCGTAAATTACAATTTATTTTCTTTATTTAATTATTTGCACGACTACCCCCAAAATAGTGAAACAATCCATCTGTATATATAAGAGGCTTTGTCAAGACTGAATGACTGGCATAGAATCAACGCAGAGCAAAAAGATACAAAGATATGAAAATTTAAAAGGATATTCTTATGGGTTGTTTTACCATACAAATTTTCGTATTTGTATCTTAAGTAGTTTATCCACGTTGTTACTATATGAGTCAGTCATTCAGTCAGGACAAAGGCTCTCATACCGTGGGTTACCTCATGTGTTACCGTGTGGCTCTCGTAACTATATTTTAACCGGATTTTTAAGATATCTAGGCCCTATGCACCGGGTGTCTTACGTAAGGTGTCTCAAATTGGTTACGGACGAACGGCTTAAGATAGAAGGATGAAACAAAATTATTCCCAACAAAATCCCCAAGGAACAAAGTAAAAATATACTAAAAAACCTCATATGAAGAAGAAATTTGAATCGGAGAAGGCTATGTTTATTGGTAAATAAAATACAGGGTATTCAAAACATATTGAAATGGATAAAGATAACTGAGTTCTGTTTTCGCCAAAATATTTGCCTGATATAGAGCTTTAAAAAAAGTGCAACTTGAGATATGTATAAATTTGAAAATTTGAAACTTGAACTAGTGACCCTGAGTTTTTAAAACACCCTGTATCCGGAAAAGGTTAATAATATTTTTACATTGTTCCTTGGGGTGGATTTAGTTATGAATAATTGTGTTTCATCCTTCTATCTTAAGCCGTTCGACTGTAACCAATTTGAGACACCTTACGCGTGACACCCGGTATACAGGGCCTAAATATCTTAAAAATCCAGTTAAAATATAGTTTCGAAAATACCATTAACCCAATAATTATTTGAAGCGCGCATTTAAAAAAAGTTGTAAGTGCAAAAACCATTAAACGCTTTTTATTGCAGAAATTGGTTGTAAGTGCCATCCTTATGTCTGGCACAAAACATTGTATGTAGTAGTGCCTGTTAGTGGGAGAAAATGGAACTCAATTTATTGTTCAATTCAATACCTTTGAAGTGCCAGTGTGCAAGTATTGTCAACAGCTGGGTTAGTGTTGTTTAAAAAAAGAAAGAAAATATGCAAAGCTATTACTCTGAACGATCTAGTGGAAATTGTTGTCACAACTGCTCAGAAAACCCATTCACATGCGTTGTAAATTAAGAGTTCCAAGATTTCAAAGCTGTTGCCCACATCTTTCTAGACATTTAAAAGTTGGTTATTTCAAAAGCTTGTCAGTTCAGAGTTACAATTGAAGACTTTGGCCAAGTTCAAGTTGCCAAAAGAGCGTTTAAAGTTGTTGTATGGTCTACTGGAATCAATGTCCCAAACAAGACGTGACTGTGGAAAGCTTCAAGGCCCTGACCCTACCTATGGCTCGAACTAGATTTGGTATACCAGGGAAAAAGTGGCATTAGAAATATGCTGCCATTCCTCTCACCACAGGCTTGGAATTGTTTTGAAGAAATGTTGGCTGAAGAACCTACAAAAGACCAATGAACAACCCAGAGAGCTCAATAAAATAAGTGCTTGCAGCTTGGAACTTACAACGTTTTCACTTGCTTTTAAATGTGTCTTAATAACACCTAACTGAGATGTTTCTGTGTTCATTTTGTGTATACAAAAATAAATTTTCATTGACATAAACTTCTGTTTCTTTTATACAGTTTTATATAGTTTTTTATCTCTCCTGAAAAATTTCCATCTTGGCACTTACAGCGTATTGGAAATGCACGCTTCATTTATTTAATGCAACTGATAAATATAGTCATATATGAGACAGATGTTCAATAATTGCAATAAAACCGTACAAGTGAGATAACGTCGACCAATATCTGGAGCGATCAGGGTAGCTTAGTTGGTAGAGCATTACGACGGAAACTTATAGGTCCCGGGTTCAACTCCCGGTCTTGGTCTATGTTTTTTCAATTGTAATTTAATTTAATGGGAATAGTAATTGAATATCAGTTAAAAAGCATTGATTTATAAAATTACGTAAGTTTTAAATTTGTAATTATTTATTAAGACACAACAAAAACCTTATTTAAATTTGACCAGACATTTAATTTACAGCCATAATCTACGACGCCTACTTGCCCCACGTCATTAGGACAAATGTGTCGTGTAAAACTCTCATAGAGAAATCAAGTAAAGTAAAGGCATTACAAAGTGAGCGTTTATCCGGTTAAACTGCGACCAGCTGTGTTTAACAGAAGTTGTAACGACATGAGATTCTCTGAAGTCAACTTAAAACCACTTTACCCCAAACACACGAAGTAATTATGTTTGCCGTATATTTTACTCAAATGCAAAACTCTGGTAACAATAAAAATAGTAACTGTTCGTTTGTCATCAACCCAATTTCGTACATTTTTATTTTGAATTTAGTCTACATAAATAGAAGTTTTGCTATTAGTTTCAAAATTTGTAGTGTCTGACTGCGAGGAGATTCGGTAACAAAATTTATAGTTTTATGACTTTAATTAACGATTCATTTTAAATTAAAATTGTTTGTTCAATTTTACGAATGATTGTTATTGGTTATGTTATTGATAAATAAAAAAATACGGTTCTTTTTTTAATGGGTGATGGGAAAACAAAATCATATAAATAGACCAAATTATGATTTAAATTCAAACGTGTTCAACTTATGTACCGTAAAATACGCAAAAGTCTACTGGTTCCCTATGCTAGTATTAACACAGTACACACAACTCATGCGCGTAGGGTGTGTATAACGTATGCGACTTGGAGAGTAGAAATGATTGCAGATAGTGCCAAGCAGCGTGAAGCGTCACTTGAGCATGCGCTATAACGTCTTACCCTCTTTTACTCGACTGTGAGTCTTTAGTACAGTCACCACCAAAAAGTACAATCAACACGACTACATAGCAGACATGAATTAGATAGGGCAGGCGGCTCTGACTGCACTCCGCCGCGAGAGGGGAAATGTGGCGGGAGCTGGCGTAGGAGACTTGCACACTCCCCTCTTCGCGCTCCATCCTAATTGGCGCTATCTTGTATCTCTCTCTTTCTTCTCAACTGCCCTTTGAAGTGTAACTGTTGCAATTCCCGTCTCGATCAGGCCAACTTGTACTACCGTAGCTAGAGAAAACGCTACGTATACACAATGTGCGCACTGCGCATGCGTGTAGGGTGCTATGACGCACATGACAGAAAGTAGAAACGATTCTTCTGCTCCTCCTTTCAATTTTAGGTTAAGTTTTAAAAAGGGAGCGTTTCACTTTTCATTTTAATTTCAAAAGTGTTTTCTGTGAACAATAATTGATTATTATTGCACGTTTTTGAGGACAAACATTGTAATAAACAAGTTTAATTGATTTTTTAAGTTTGACCAAATTAAATTCACTCGTATTTTTAGTATCGTAACTAGTAATAAATAAAGTTGTATTGTATTTTAATAGCAACCAAAAAACACATAGAAAACTTCACATTTAACTCCGGTGGAACCAAATGTAATCTTTTAAACTTTAAGTTGACCTAGTACAGTAATTTAAATGGCTTAGTTATATGATATACTAGCTGATCCGTACGGTGTTGCCCGTGGTGGTTGGTATTATTAGTCTTTTTAAGGTAATTGCATTCTTTTTAAGTGTTCAGTCAGTCAGTGGTATTTATCTTTTATATATATATATATAGATCTTAAATAATAAAAGCACTATTGTCATAATAATAAAAGATCTGGAATTATGATTTGAGTAACTTTGATCCCCCCAAACCCCTCCTAAAATTTCGAAATTTTTCATACCTTTTCTTAGTGAGCACATATGGCCTTAGAGGAAGCTACATACCAAATTTCATTCCAATCCGTTCGGTAGTTTTGAAGAAATCGTGGTTTAATAACTTTGATCCCTCAAACCCCTCCTAAAATTTCGGATTTTTTCAAACCCTTTCTTAGTACGGCCCTATGGCCATAGAGGAAGCTACATACCAAATTTCATTCCAATCCGTTCGTTAGTTTTGAAAAGATCGTTTTTTAATAACTTTAATCCCCCCCCCAAACCCCCTCTAAAATTTCGAATTTTTTCAAATCCTTTCTTAGTGAGCACCAATGGTCCTATAGGAAGCTACATACCAAATTTCATTTCAATCCGTTCGGTAGTTTTTGAGAAATCGTGATGAGTGAGTCAGTGAGTGAGTGAGTGAGTGGTATTTCGCTTTTATATATATAGATTCAACTAAGTAAGATTCATAGTCATGCGTTGATAAATACGATTTTATTATTGACTGGCAGATTTAAATAGAACAAGGCGAGTCATTATTCATAATTTCATGCGTCGTTGTATAAATGGGGAAAGTCGGAATAAGCAGGAGATACGCGTAAACGCCATTAATATTTGTTATAGTCTGTTAAAACAATAATACACTTTAACATGAACATGAACTGCCAGGTAGCAAAATGTTGTTCGTTAATTTCACCATAAATTTTGTTTAACTCAAATTGCATATATGAATATAGGTACAGAAAATTTTATACTAATAATATACCTTATGTAGATTAAATGTGACGTTAAAATCCTTAGTACAGTATATTTCGATGCTAAATTATTAGAGCACATTACAAATTATAGAAGAAACGTTAAATTTAATAAACTATTACTGACTAATATTTTTTGAATCTGTATTTTTTTTTTTTAATTTAATAAAATGTAACGAAATAATTACTACACGAGAAAGCAATAAAATCGTTTAAAATATTGAGAGAGGAACAACAATAATATAACTGTAAAAATATAAAAGAAGAAGCCCTGATTGACTGATTCATAATCAACGTACAGTCAAAACTATTACTGCTAGAGCCCTAACATTTTTCGGGTACCTTCAAACTACTATGTAGAAGTGCACTAATAAAGAAAATATTTAACAAAATATTGATTTTAAGGGTTGATTATGGTCAAAATACGGGTTTCACTCCCAGTCCTATAACAAATAAAACACCTGATTGAACAACAGCTTAGCAACACAATTCTAGGTGTGGCCTATTCTTAAAGGACACACGTTTGTTGAATACATTCACATTCATTGCCATGGCAACCAACTTAGACAATTTAAAATATAGATTTTTCACAAGAAACGGGTTTTTTTTAGGTTAGGCTAACAAAATAGAAACAAACAAAAAATAAACGAAAAAGCTAACTGCATTAAAGCTTAAACATCTGTTGTTACATATTACAAACAAAACAGATGATTTGGATCATAAGCTTAACATAATTATAGGCTAGGCCTCCTCTGAACCATTGCTTGTTTCTTGAAAGCATAATTTATATTTGTTGCGATAGCAAACCGAATTGGTAAATTTACAATCAGACAATTATACTTCACACACAGTTTCTTAGGTTACTACTAAAACAGTTTTTTTTTTTTTAGAAAAAAGGATTACTATAATATCACAATTCAAACACCTATTACTATTACAATTATGCCAACTTTAATCTTTACTAGGCCTATTTCACCAGTTTGGAGTATTTCTTTGTCGTAATAATTCTGCCTCTCTTCTATAAAAATTAAAAAATCTCAGTCTTAATCCATCGTCATTCTCGTGAAAACATCGTAGTATACAATAATCTGTTTTCATTAGCTTTGCCGCGGGGGTTGGTGGAGCGAGCAAGGGACGAAGCCCTCTAGTGTTATTAATAAATTCATAAAATACATATGCAAACATAGACATTTGAGTTAAAGGGACTGTCTTTGCTTGAAATAACTGTCAGTGGACTAAACTATAGTTCAAAAAGCTTTATAGTAATCTTAACCACATTAGATAAACATTTTTAGCAAATTCTGTTAGTTATTAAACAAGGCGTACCTAATAAAGTTTGAACTCCTATTTGCAAAAAATAAGTCTTTTACAAATTTGTAATAAACAAACGGGTTTAAATGTTACCTTTCTAAAAACCTAAAATCCCAAATATTTTTCGGTACGATTGTTCAATATATGTCGCAATTTAAATTATGACTTTAAATGTTTTGCTATTTAGGTTAGTTTTAATATAAACACTAAATATAAAACAATACAATACAATAGTAGGGTGGGCGTTATCAAATTATGTACCTAGTTGTCAAGTGTTTCTTGACAATAAAGTTAAACTAACATTTAATTAGTAAAAATACATTTAGTATACAAACGTTTATGAATGCACGTATAGTTGCATTTCTAAATGTAGGCATATATTTGTACTTTTGCAGGTATTTTAAAGAAGGGAGACCTAATGCTTAGTTTATTATTTTCGTGCACACTTTTCAAATTCTTCTTCTCCGAAACTACTCAACCGATTTTGATAAAATTTTGCAAACCCAATCTACACGGGTTTTAAGAGTGCACCACTACAGTTTCAAGTTTATACCTCTTTTTCTATAAAAGTTATTCAAGTTGTTCAAACAAGTCTGCATGTGCAACGCTCTGAATGCGATGCTGATCTCTTAACTGTCCTTCCTGCTCGCCTTCGGTATTTCCTCCACTTCCAATACACCATTTCACCAATTATATACGTCTAGGTCTAAAATATCGCAAAAGCCTACACGAAACAATTTTGCTATCGACCGCTAGGTGGCAGAAGGTCGACGTTTATGCGATTAAGAATTAGTAATTTTGTATATATATAAGGCCAGCACAAACTGCAGCAGACGGACGTATGCAGACAGACGTATGCATGCGGACGGGTGTTTTTTCCAACTCGCACTGCAGCAGACGGACGCTTGCAGATCTTTTCTCTCCCCTGCTCGTCTTCAGTATACTGTGAGATTTAAGTTCAATTAAATATTTTTTTTTTAAGGCGAAAAACCTGGGTGGTTATCATCGCCTGGATAACGAAGAGCATTCGCTTAATGTTCATACGATCACACACAGGTATAAAATTAAACTTTTAATTTACTCACACTACAGACACTACACGATAAAATATTAACGATAACAACAATAATTACACAATAACAACTTGTCACTGAGCTGTAAAGTACCCAAGGTTCAATTTAAGACCATATTATGTAATTTTCTTTGTAGTTTTGTAACTTTTGTTATTATAAATAATCATAACTTCAATATTAACAAAAATATTTAAATATGTAAATATTATGTCAATTTATGCTGTTAAATAGTGTTTGGAAAAATAGCTTCTATTTTCAATCTAAATCCCCCCCCCACCCCACAACAAAAATCCTGTGTACTCCCTTGCTAAATAAACAGATTAAAATAAAATAATAATTGAATTGAAACAATTATATTAAAACTGAAAAGTTAGCTCAGAAGAACCATGTTGGTTTCACAGTAATCCTGGTAGGGAAATTATCTTCCTAATATAAAACGTAACACAGGATACAAGGAAACACAAACCACGTGTTTTACACAAAGCAGACAGCTCCTCGCTGGTAAACAAACCATAGATTCTCTAGCGGGCCAGTTGAGAAACTGAATTAGCGCATGCGTGATACGCATGCGTCATGCAAGCAGAAGTTTAAAAAATCCCCTCCGGAGCGATTCCAAAACGTATGCCAGCAGACGTCTGCAGACGGATGGATTTCGGTGTGTACTGGCACATTTGATAAGCAGGGAAGCGATATTTCGTCCGTCCGTTTACGTGAGTCCGTCTGCTGCAGTGTGACCTGGCCAAGGCGGACGTCTGTGCAAGCCGGTGTCAGTTTTTCGCAAAAGATTCACTGCCTAGAGGCACAACATAGATAGTATAGATGTATAGATAGCAAACAAACATTGCAGTTGGCAAATGTCGCATTTAAAAAAAATTATATACTCAAATGTATAATTTTAAATGACTCGGAAAAGAAGATCAGCCATAAGTCGTCAGACTTAGTCTACATGCACAGATACCATAGACGTCGTCAATAATGACTGACGAATCTGTCGAAAATTTCCCTCTGGTAGATGTAGAACATATGATGGAACATCTATACTAATATTATAAAGAGGTCAAGTTTTGTTTTTTCTATACTAATATTATAAAGAGATACAGTTTGTATTTTTGTTTGTTTGTATGTAGGGGGTAATGTCTGGCACTACTGAACCGATTGAAAAAGTAGTTTTACTAATAAAAAGCTACACTATCCTTGAGTAACACAGGCTATAATTCATTTCGATAAAAACTTTTTTTATTTCGATATTTGTAGTCGGAAAAAATTCTTAGGTTAGGCCTAGAATGATAAACCAACACATGTATTTACATTTATTTCCATAGCAACGAATTGAATAAAATAACAGATAATATAGCTGTTTGCTCCAATATTTCCATTAACAGATGATTTCAAAATTTGAAGTAAATATCTTTGTATTGCTAGCTTTTAGGTTTGGGTTTTAAAGTGTAGACCTGTACCTTGTTTGTTCTTTTAACCATTATTATAACTGCTGTTATAAAAAATATAAGAAATAATTTGATTTGAACATTTAACATTATTTACCATCTTTGTTTTGAGGTTATTATTAATCCTACACCTTTATTATAAATAAAACATACCATATGTTTTTAGAAGGTTCCATTGGGGGTTGGCGTGCGGAGAACGCAGGGGTCTTCCCTAGTACCTAATAATTTAAAAAAATGTTAAATGTTAAAATTTAATTCAAATTAAACAAACATAAAAATGGGCTAAATATTAACTCCGTCTCTGGGTAGTGCTAAAAGAGAATTCTATCTTTATATCAACTAATACAGAAAACTAAAAACTATATTTAAAAAATTTGAATTTATATTAATAAATAATTCTATTGAAATTGTTGAGTTGAATGAAGACCGTGTGGTTTCGCCTTTTTATGCTCTAGGAATCCGTAGTATGCAATTGAACATAAATTGTACTCAATTTATCCATTTTCTCACAACAATTATGGTCTATTATAAATTCAATTGAAATACATTTACATTTCCAACAAACACAATGAAAACATTACTACAGGTATAAAGCGTTACTTTTTTACTCCTGCTAAACTATTTTACTACGGTAAGGGAGTTGATGCATTTCCTTGACACGGTAAAGAAAAAGAAACAATTTCACCACCACCGCATTACGTCACCCGGGAGACCCTTATCCGCATAAGACAATTTTGTCTTAGTCTAATTTAAGACTACGTCATCACTTATGTACATTCTGAAACCGTTGTTGATATTTTAATTATAACATTGTAGAAAGTTTTTTATTCTTTTATTTTATAAATCTTGCTTGTTGTTCAAGTAAATAAAATATTTTCTAAATGCTAAATTAGGTTAAACTTCTTTAGGCGCGCCGAGCACTTTCGGATGAGATACGAACTCGCGAAACGCGAGACTCTTTACGTTTTTGATTTCGTTAATGATTTCTTCTTCTTCGTTGGTTTACACACGCACTAAACCAGAACTTTAATGTAACAGCTGATCGTAAAAGAGTAAGAAATCGACGAAATAAAATAGTCAGTGGTAAATTCAAAAGCTCAAATTCAGTAGCTGTAATGGTTTAGTCAAGCTCCCGATTAGGTGGACATTATGTTTCCTCATTTTACTTACTCACTACACTATAGTATAGAGAAAGTATAGTGATCGCAAAAAAAATCGATGTTGAGATATTTGTGAAAATATCCGTTTTGGGAAACCCTGAGTCCAAAAAAGTAGTTTTTACAAAATGTCTGTCTGGATGTCTGTATGTATGTATGTACGTATGTCTGTATGTATACAAAGCTAGAGCGAAAACTATTGGATCGATTTCAAACAAATTTGGACCAGACATGTCAAGTAGGCCTGTATAGATGAACAAAAAACGATTTAGAAAAATTTTGAAAAACAACCCCCTTTTTGGCAAAAAAAACAAAAAATCAGTTATAATTTTTTTTATAAAAAAACGGCTCTATCGATTTTGATAAAATTTGGCTCATTTGTAGCCTTTAATGTACCCTAAAATATGCAAAAAAAAAAACGAATCTTTCTAAAAATTCTCGTTTAACTAATAATAATAATAATAACTGATTTTTGGGGGTATTTTTGGCCATAAAGGGGTTTTTTCAAAATTTTTCAAAACCTTTTTTCGTTCATCTAATTGACGTGATTAGTGCAAATTTGTTCGAAATCGATTGAATAGTTTTATCTCTAGCTAATAATAATAACATTTATTAGTTAATCTCGTACTTTAAAATCTCCTCTCCTACCCCTCCTAAATGAAGTCACTGTGACTCTGTTTAATAAATTAAATATGTTTGTGAGAAAGTATGTGCCAGTTTCTGGTACCGTTTATTTTTTGTTTGTTTCTATTTTGTTAGCATAACCTAAAAACCCCGTTTCTTGTGAAAAAGTTGGTAGCTATGGCAATGAATGTGAATGTAGTTTTATCTCTAGATAATAATAATAATATGTATTAGTTAATCTCCTACTTTAATAAAAAAATCAGCTTTCCTACCCCACCCTACAAGTCACAGGTGAATCTGTTTAATAATTTAAATATGTTTGTGAGAAATTATGTGCCAGTTCCTGGTACCGTTTATCTATTGTAAGTTGTGTTCAAATATTTTACTGGTAATACCTCTTAAATGGATATTCCACTTCCTAATTTTGTAGTTGTGTTAAATTAGTACCTATACTTGGTGAGACCTCTAAAATGGTGCTTTCTCTTTTTGAAGTGAAAACTTCTTTCTTATGGCTTGTTCGGCACGTTTGCGTGAATATTCGAATGAAATCTCGAGTACCGTACCGTACCACAATCGAATCACGATATAAAATACATACACGCTACCAATGAAATGCACATTGTGCTTCCTCATTTTGTTAGTTGTGTTAAAATCGTTTATTTTGTAATACCTCTGAAATGGGCATTATGCTTCCTCATTTTGTAAGTTGTGTTAAAATAGTTTACTTGAAAATGCCAGTAAAATGAACATTGTGCTTCCTCATTTTGTAAGTTGTGTTAAAATATTCAAATTTCAGATTAAACCAATATGACCAACGAAATTCATTACAGTTTTCACTTCTGTCGACAGTCCCACGACTGCTTTAATTTTTAAATGTCTAAATTTCCTATGTTGGTTGCTATTCTAATGAATGTAAATGCAAGAAACTTGTGTGGTTCAGTACAGGCCTAACCTAAAGTGATGTTGTTAAACTTTTAATATTTTGCTTGTTGCATCAGATATCTAAACATTACAGTTTTTACATATGTATTACCTATTTATTAAATTTGTCTGCTGATTTTACATAATATAATATTAATTTTACACCTTAATTAACGCCCTGCATATTTCAGTAGGTCTTTGTTTGTGCGGGGAATGTGAAACACGGGTGAAATCTTTAGCCAGCTGTTACTCTCTAACGAAGCAATTCGTGACCTATGTTTATACAAACTTTTTTCATTATTTCTTTTAGTGCAATCAGCTCAGAAAGTGTTCGGAACATTATTCAAATCACCCTGTAAATATAAAAATGTTAGATTCTTGGTTTTACTTAAAGGGCATCGAAATTCATTAATATATGTTTTGTATTGTAAAACTAGATAATGAAGTCATAGCACTCTGCCTGCAACCATTCAAATGGAAAGTTTTCTAAACTGCAAATAGACTGATATGTAAAGCTATTTTAATACAAAAAAAAAAAAATAAAAAAACAGTAATTGAAGTAATATCTAAAAGAGTGAATCTATTTAATTTGAACTAGAAATTATTTAATTGCGCGAAAACTGTAACTTTACTGCCTGTTAATTATATGAATACCAGGTGATCTAAAAGTATTGGATGGGACCCCTTCCGTAACTTTTAGACAAAGGGAAGTATCAAGATGAAAATTTGGGAATGTCTTTGGATGGTTAGTAACTACTTTACAAACTTTCAAGACCCCCCCCCCCCCCCCCGGGGGGGGGGGTTTGGGGGGGCAACCCCAAAATTTTTAAATTTAAAAAAACATCATTTGTTTTGTACTTGAATGACAAACATTTTTATACCAAGCAAAGTAAAGCACGACAACCCTAATCAAAATGGCGGCCGAATCGCTTTTTCCAAAAATACTGGCGCAATTTTTAATAGTTAAAAATAAAATGTGAACCTGTCTTTAGAGAAGTAGAAAAGGGATTTAGAAACGTCTTTCGATTAATAGTTTCCACTTTCAAAAGCGTTCATCACCTACACCCTCCTTCCAAGGAGGTAAATAACTTGTTTTGTTTAGTCGGAACATTCATTATGTTGATAACATATCCGCCATTTTGGATATTGTTGTCGTTTCTTACTTTGCTTAGTATCACTATGTTTGTTGAGGGGAAACAATTATTAAGCTGCCTCCCACATGCCCCCCCCCCCACTCCCTGGGAGAGCCAAGGTTTTGAAAGTTTGTAAAAGTAGGTAGTTATTAATCGTCCAAATAAATTGCCAAAAATTCATGTTTCTATTTTAAATTGTTAACAATTTGCGAGAGGGGTCCAATATTTTTGGGAAAAGGGTTTTTCGGTCTCCCTTTTCCACAGGGTTGTCGCACCACACTTTGCATGGTATCAACATTTTTTAATTTAAGATCAACAAACTATTTGTCATAAGCCGTATGTTTAAATTTAAAAATTGTGAGTTGCCATTTACAGGACTCCTACGGGTGGAGTGTATGGTCTTGAAAGTTTGTAAAAGTAGTTACTAATCATCCAAAGACATTCCAAAAGTTAAATCTTTCTACTTTCCGTTGTCTAAAGTACGGAGGGGATCCCATACTATTGGAACACCTGGTATATATGTATAGCATTATAAAAGCTAAGTTTGGGAGAAAATACTAACATTTCAACATAATTTCAAAGAAATTTTAAATTTATAAATATTTTGTTTTAAATGTATTTGTCATCGACATATATATCGATATTATATTTTATTTCAGTAGAATAACTATTTAGTTACAAACTACGGGTGAATGCACAGGGATAAACTTGCACTCTATAACTTCAAAAGTCAAGTCAACAGCATAAAAACCATTTGAAGTTTTTGATGATCCCCAAGCAGTCGATATTTCCGTTAAACTTAAAGTGTACATTACCGCTGAAAGTTGTAAGAAAACAACGTTTATTTTATTTCCGTGAAACTGAAATGTCAGTTTAAAAAGGGTTTGTAAATATACCGAAAAACATGTAAAAATAAACAAAATTGGTAAATATCTACGTAGAATTTATACAGAGTGTCAATTAAGTCTGGGGCTTAATTCTTCAGAAATAAATAAATGATGGGCCACGCAACGTTATTTGGGAGTATTTAAAATTTTTGAGTTACAGCCATTTTGATTTTTTTTTAAAATCGATTTCGAGTGGTTCAACCAAATATAGTTGTGTGGCATACCGTTTGAACGCTTATTTAATTCTGAATCCAAACAGAATAATAATTAATATCAAAACAAAAATAGTACAGCAAAATGGGGAAAAACCGGAAAACACGATTTCATTGTTTTTTTACCGCCATTTTTAATCGGTTAAAAATATGGATGTGCAAATTTCACCATTGTTTTTTCTTGAAATTCTACATCGAAATGATGTATCACATGACCACCTTCCTACTTAAAAAAAAAACAAAGTTACATTCAAAATGGTGTATCCAAGATGGCGCATACATTTTTTGATATCTTAATAAAATAGTATTTTTACATAGAGTAGGTTCCTCAATCACATCTACCTTCAAATTTTCCTTATATACGAAATATTAAGCCGTACCCAGACTTTTTTGACACCTTGATTATACTAGCCACTCCGTCCCTGCACTTAACGCTTACCAACGCCCTCGGCTTCTCGCGGCGAAGCAAACTGCACAAATTACAGTATTCAATAATCTGATATTTTCATTGAAATGACGATTGATTAGGGCAGAGGCACTTGGATCAGGTTGTGGGGGCGCGGTAACCTAAATACCGACACATACGCAGTAGGCCAGGTGTTTTGAAATGTAGGATTTTATATTTAATGTATAAACATTACCTAAAAAGGCTGTTATTTGTAAGAAAAAATGCCGATTCTAAATTTGCCAAGAGGGTTGCTATGGTAACTAATGTAAATACTTTCAAGAAAATTAATGTGTGTTGGTTTATTACAGGTTTAACATAAAATCGTGTTAAGCATTTAATCCAAATCAACTGTTTTATTTAAAATAATATGTAACAACAGATGTTTGAATTAAAATGCCGTAAGAATGTTTCGTTAATTTGTTTTGAATTTAGTTTTATTTTGTTAATTTAACTTAAAAAAGGCGTTGACTGTGAAGAATAATAAACTGATTCTAAATTTGCTAAGTCGGTTGCTATGGTAATGTATGTAAATGCATTAACAAACATGTGATACTAAATGTTAAACCCGAAACAACTGTTATAGGGCTAAGACTGAACAACTGCATTTTCATAATTTGAATGATTTAAAATCTAAATTTTGCTAAGTCGTTTCTTAGTGTGCGTCTATGAGGCCGTAAGAATATTTCTTTAAATTTTTGAAATTTAATCTTGAGTAGATTTGCTTAACGTTGATTCTATGTCAGTCTGTCAGGACATACCCGGTTAACTTATATAGACTAGGAGCTCCACCCTTGCTCGCTTCGCTCACCAACCTCGGTGGCAATACATGGCGAAATCAATACAAACAGATAATAATTGTATACTGTGGTATTTTCTATAACTAATTTAGGACAGAGATCGAAATAGACACGACCATCCCCATAATTCTAATTGTGGCATGGTTGTAATTTCACAATCATTAAACTTTCACCATCATACTGTTTTAGTTTTTATAATTATGTTTTAACTGCAACTGTCTTTTAAACAAAACAAGGCTATTATTCCCTTGAGAATAACACAAAACACGTTTTCGTGTTGATTATTTTTATAACTTACTGTCCATTCAAAATATAAATAAATTTTTTAAAAAAATTTATAAAAAAAGTATAATTTAACAATTAAGTATACTAGTGTCAACAAACCCCTACCAGCCAACCCAAAAATAGTAAATGTCATTGAGTAGGCAATAAAGAGTATTGGAAAATAAGTTTTGAAATAAGTTGGAAGGCGCCATTTTGAAACGGTTAGAGGTAAAGTGAAGCTTTAAATACAAAAAATGTTTGTTTTTGAAAAACCTTTTCAATGATGTGCTTCATGACTAACTTTTTGAGTTTTAATCTGTTAATTTTTCCAAAATTGATTGTAGTTTTTAAATTTGAAAATGTTTGAATAATGGGCAACTTAAACACATTTTGGAAAGGGCAAAAGCTTTGTTTATGTAGGCCATGTTATGTGGTTACAATAAAACTAACTGTAAAACACTACTTTTTGAACGTTTGGAACACCCTGTACATACACAGTAAGATAAGTAAAAACTTCTTTTTCCAAAATGATCAGTGAACAGAGACTTTCAAAATGAGGTATCACTCGACTTACCTTTACATTTGAAAATTTTCCAAAAACGACACCCACCCCACTTTTGGTTCATTTTTTAGATTTGAAGATATTTTTAATGAATTCTCTAGGATCGAAATGGGAGGGGGAGGGTTTAAGCTAAAGCGAAGGCTGTAGCTTATTTGGTTTTGTTGCTATACATTGCGCAGGGGTGGTCTGATTCTCCCTGTATAACAACTGATGTTTGACTTATAATTCAGTAAGCCTTTTGATTGCTTTTACCTAATACATACAAAATAAACGGTACCAGAAACTTGCACATACTTTCTCACAAACATATTTAAATTATTAAACAGATTCACTGACTGTGACTTCATAACTGTAGGTGGGGTAGGAGAGGTGATTTTAAACTAGGTGATTAACTAATAAATATTATTATTATTAGCTAGAGAGAAAACTATTCGATCGATTTCGAACAAATTTGCACCAAACATGCCAGTTAGGCCTGTATAGATGCAATAAAAATGGTTATACAAAATTTTGAAAAACAACTCCCTTTATGGTCAAAAAAACTCCAAAAAATCAGTTATTAATATTATTACTGTATTAGCTAAACGAGAATCAGTTATTAATATTATTACTAGCTAAACGATAATTTTTAGAAAGATGCAGTTTTTTTGCATATGGTAGGGTACATTAAAAGCTACAAATAAGCCAAATTTTATCAAAATCTTTAGAGCCGTTTTTTTTATAAAAAAATAATAACTGATTTTGTGGGGGTTTTTTGGTCAAAAAGGGAGTTGTTTTTCAAAATTTTTCAAAACAATTTTCGTGCATATATACAGGCACTACTTGACATGTCTGGTGCAAATTTGTTTGAAATCGATCGAATTGTTTTCGCTCTAGCTTTGTACACATACAGACATACTGACATACAGACAGACATTTTGCAAAAACCATTTTTTTGGACACAGGGTGTCCCAAAACGGATATTTCCACAAAAATCTCAACAAATAATAATAGTACAGTGAGACAGTAAAACGGGTTAGTTGTGAATAATAATAAACTGGTTCTAAATTTGCTAAGTTGGTTGCTATGGTAATGAATGTAAACAAACATATGTTGCTAAATTTTTGATCCGAACATTTGTTTCATCTGTTATAGGGCTGGGAGGTAAACCCATAAATTTATACTATTTATAGTAATAGAATTCATAGTATTTTATTTGTAGAAAATAGATAAATTAATTAATTAAATAGTTAAAACAACTAATTTGTATTATATAAACTGGACACAGGGCAATTGCTGTGCCTCGCGATGAAAGTTGACAACCCTGTTCACTCTCCGTGGAAACTGAAAGTGTCCGGCTCTGATTGGGCGAGCCTCCCCGAATTACCTTGTCAATACTCTTTTACTAACTAATTTCCATAGGAAAGATGAGCTATTGCAGTTACCCTTATGGTGAGACCTAAGGTCAGGAGGAGTAAATGACCACTGATCATGGTCCTCGTAACACGAGTCCCCATTGCGAGTTTTTCCGCTGCGAGAGTCGAATCTGGAGGCTTAGGTGCATACAAATTCTAGTAATATATTTCGTACACAAAGGCAGCTATTCAGCGCCTTCTTAGATTAAATTTCCCAAATAGTTGGTTGAATCCGTAACAATATAGACTTAATTTTGAAAATTCGCTCAACCCACGTCAGCGGTTCAGCCGCGTGGTCGAATTATTTTTAATTCTACTTAAAGTTGTGAAATTCCTGTACAGTATTTTGAAATGAATAAATACACTCTATCGTCTTTGTTACCTGATGTTTAATTGAATGTATATTTACTCGTAACATGTAACTACGACTACGTTCTATTGCAAGTATTTAATAATGTTCTTTCCCACAATTCTGTATTTACTCACAGGAATTTCACTGACGAACCTAAACTCTCACGTTGTGAGCCAGTTTGTTGCCTCTGTGCATCGAATCATACAACTAAACTCAGTTTGGTATTAACAATATATAAACTGTCACAAAGGAGTTTTAAAGTAACCTTCGAACAGCGACAAGGCAAATCCAAAGTTTAAACAATACAATTTTATCCCCGTAATTACGAATTTACCACCCAAAGTTACAAAGCATTGTGGCGCGCGAAAGGGGTGCAATGTATACAAGCTACAATATGTTATACAATTTATGAAGCTCGTGTCAAGTAACACAAGTGAAACGTTCTCGTACACGTTTTACCCATCACAAAAGTGGGAAAATGTGATAAATTGTAATTTAATTTACTTTACAAGCAACATTATAAACAAGTAGTAATTATTAGCGAATTTCCATAGAAAAGATGAGCTGTTGCAGTGTCTCTTACGGTGATACTTAAGGTCGGGATTGTCAATAAGCACCGATAATGATCCCCAGAACACGTTTTGCGGTGTCATTACTTCATACCAGGTGTCTTGAAAATCCCCCCCCCCTTAACTTTTGTGTTTGTTAAAACAAACAAATATTATTTGAGGAACTATATTAACTTAGCCCAAAGTATCTTTTGAAGCAATCGGAAATTTCGAGTATCCCCTAAAAATGGGGGATTTTTTGGGCAACTCAAAATATTTAAAGGTATATTTAAGACTACTAAAATGACGTAAAGAAAATAAAAATCGGACCACCAAAAACAAAATGGCGACCTTAAAGTGTTGAAATAAATCGACATAAGTTTACTAATATCTCGAAAAGGAAGAGTTTTTAGAAAAAATTTCAAGAGACAAAAAATGTTTATTTCAAAGTGCTTGACCTAAAAAAATGCTTCCAAATAAATGTCGTAAGATGTCGACTCCTATATCTTTGAAAATTTAGTAAAAAATAAAATTTACGAAATCGATTTGAAAGCAATTTTTTAGGTCAAACACTTAGAAGTAAAAATATTTTGTCTCCTGAATTTTTTCCTAAATACTCTTCCTTTTCGAAATATTAGCAACTTTATGTCAATTTATTTCAACACACAAGGGCCGTCATTTTGTTTTTGGGTGATTCGATTGTTATTTTCTTTATGTCATTTTCCTAGTCTTAAATATACCTTTAAAATGAGGTATCACATGACCATACTTACCATTTAAAAATTTTGAGTTGCCCCCAAAATCCCCCATTTTTAGGTGACACTCAAAATTTCCGATTGCTTCAAAAGATACTTTGGGCTAAGTTAATATAGTTCCCCAAAGGATATTTGTTTGTTTTAACAAACACAAAAGTTGGGGGGACTTTTAAGACACCTCGTATATAAGGGTGATGCAAAAGTACCGAAACCCTTTCATTAATTACGGAGGAAAGAATTTCAGTATTTATATTTTTCTACGTATTGTATTCTAGATACACTAGATGTGTATTCATTTAAAAAAAAAAAAAAAAAAAAAACATTTCACAAAGTTTTTAATCTACAGGATGTAGGACACCCTGTATGATTTCTGAGAATTTTATTCATTGGCCTAAAACTGTTACAAGCTTTGTCATCTGTTTGTAAGTTTTAAACTTAATTCATATGTTGATAGAATAAAACTTAAACACCGAGTCTCACAACTAATACGTTTATTAATACAAACGCGTTTCAACGAAAATGTTGCCATCTTCAGTGATGCAAGAGCTAAATAATCAAACTATAACTATCCTAACAGTGATGCATGCCCCGTATTTATACAGAACTCAAAGGGGCGTGGCTTAAGACTACGATACATTAGTAAGGCTTTAAGGAATGCCTAGCGTTATTGTAACTAGCCTAAAATTTGTAGCATTTTTCAATTGTTGCATGAACCGTATTTATAATATATAAGTGAAAAAGTTCTGTCGTGCAGAGTCCTTATCTTATTTAAACGAGTATTTTATATTGTTATAACATATTGTATCTTATAGTAATAAAACATGTTTGAACATAAGTTAGACAAATTGCAAGCTCGTCTGCCTTTTGGTATTCAAGCGAGTGAACTTTCTTAAGCTAGTGTTTCAGGCTGGATACGGTGCTCAGGGGACTTATACGTGATAAGGTTGGCACTGAAGAAAACACTTTTACAAAACACTGCATGAAAAGTAATACACTTTTACAAAAATAAATTGCTTCTTTTATAGTACATACAGCCATGCTTGGAATATGAAGTGGAGATCTGTTTTATGGAATGTGTCAAAACTCAAAATATAAACATTTCAAGTGATACCACTGCATTAATCTTACACACTCTTACTTCTTAATTCCCTAAATAATTTTTTGTGAGCCCAGTCAGGCTATTATTTCTTGTCCTATTGACGATTGATATGACAAATTAAAGGGATTTTTCTCAAGATGTTCTAAAAGTTATTTGTTGTATGCTCAACCACTAGGGCTCTGCCCCCTTAGGCATCAAACTTCCCATTTATATCTTATGGAAGAAATATTTTATTGTGTGTATGTTACATGTGTTTTATCTTAAATAATCTCACTTAAATAAACAGCTGTCTTAAGACACTAAATATTTCTATTTATAACCTATCACTAAGTTGTTCAAATTTATATATTTACATTTGTTTTCAGTTCACTGAGAATTTAATGATTATGGTATATCCTATTACTTTAAATGAGCAATTCTTGTATCTATCTTTGTATCTGTCGCGGATCTCGGAAACAGCTCTAACGATTTTGATGAACATTTGCATACAGAGGTTATTTGACGTCAGGAATTAAGTGCGCTAGGTCTTATGTCTTCAAAAACGCGCATACAGTCTGAAAAATGCGCATAAAATTTAAAATCTGATCTTCTTTCAAGTCACTTAGAAGGCGAATAGGTACAGCTTTTTTTTATACGGCCTTCAAAGTCACTAAATATTCGAATAGATACATTATAGATACAATCCAGATGTTAAAAATACTTAACGATTCCCGTTCACCCAGATACAAACGAGCCAAAGATTAGCGAGAGCCTTTAGAGAGTTTTCCAACTGCGAGCGAAACGAAGCAGCCATCTGAGGCCGTAGGCCGAGGCGGGGTTGGGACGCAAAGCGTCCAGGGGCAGAGCCCCTAGTATATTATAGTTCTGTAGATTAAGTGAGATTATTAGTTAAAAAACAAAATTTCACAAAGAAGAAGAACGTAACACGTACCATTGATAGGAAATTGGAATCGTATAAACCAAATAAACTATATGAGAATGGTTCATAATTTAATTATTTTTCTTAATTTATATTTAAAATAAACTAAAACGTTTTTATATTTAATGCAATATGAATCGCACACTTATTTATTTGTAATTTTCGTTGAATTATGTTTGTAAAATGTACTTGAAATTAAGAGGTTCCGTAAAGGGCTATCTAACGCATGTTAATTTTATCAATTTGATGTTTCTTTTTCTCAAAAACTACTAAAGCTATAAAACTGAAATTTTTGCTGTATATTCTTCCATAAATTTCACATACTTTACCACAAGTATTTTTTTAAATTCCATTTAGTTGCTGAAATTTTTTTTTTCAACGTTCAAATTTTTTACCAGTCTGGTAGATTTATAATAAAACGCCTGTTTTAGAGTTTGCACGACATATGAATGAACACACTGTAAAAATTTGATTATGTTATGACATATAATTCCTAAGAAAAGGTACATTTGTTAAAAAAATATCTAATTTACGGTAAATCAAGTTTAAAGTTTCTACCTTATTTTTAGTAGGATCCACTTGCATATGTCTGTCACATTTATATCTGTCTAGGCCTAGACACATTTGATATTCTCTTAAATATTTGACTAGATCTAGGCATTATTTACACTATATTATGATGCTAAAACAATAAAAAACACAATTTGTATAACACTATTTTTCCTATAACACTAACAGTATTTGTAAACATTAAAATAACCTCAAAACAACAAATCACAACAACAAAAATCGTTTGAAATACAAAAAACAATACAGCTGTTTGCTAACTACATTTAGATACAGGTTAGCCAACAGAGGGAAGTAAAATTACTGATCATAACCATAATTACAATGAGTGAGTACTATATTATATGCAATACCTCTGGAAGACAATAATATACATTTTCGCACGGACAATCAAACTAAATTTATGATATAACATCACTTTCGATTTGAGAAACATAGTATTATCATACATCAAACTAAACAGGAAGGTCTGTAGATATGCAATAAAAAAATTGGAAAAAATATTTTAGGCCCTTAATGGAACCTCTTCATATGTTTATTTTTAGGCCATTTCGCTAACAAAGGTCTTCCAGTTAAACGGGATGCACGTGTCTCAACTAGCTACATCCCATAATTTAGAGAAAAAAATGGCCGAAAGTAAGGTTTCACCCCCAAGCAGGCAGGTGAAGGAAACTTTACTTTTGTGGCTTACTGCAGGTGACCGAAACAAACAAAACGAGGTTTTATTTTAACATACATTAATGATTAAATGGGTATAAATACCTTCTATAAAATGGTCTCAACAAAATGAGTTTTTTTAAATGCGAAATGTTTTACCGCTTCACTGACGGCTTCATCAGGCTGACATTTAACACACAACACTACACTAACAACTCACATATTCGACATACAAATTGTTAAAATGTTATTATTTTTGTACATTTGTTCGCGTTTTGCATTAAAATAAAAATTGTCTTTAAGTAGCTACATGTTGTGCCAGCTGGTTCTACTACTTAACTCGATTGCAATCTAGTGTCTTACCTAGTTCATCAGGTATCTCAAGCTCCAACAACAGTTCATGCACTGTTGTAGGAGCTTGAGATACCTGATTTAATAAATCATATAATGTATTAAATTTGAATTATTAAATTTGAGTTTGCCGTTTAATATAGTATTTGGGGTCCTTTTGGTATGTTTATAAATCTCAAACTCCTCTAATAAGTTACATCCATAATTCTGCCCTTCTGTGTTTTATACAGTATTTCCATGTGGTCTTATATGTTTTTGTAAGGATTGTTGTGATTGATCTTTATTGAGTCAAATAGCAAGAAAACTCAGAGAGACCGAGTTAGACACGAGAAGGTATGATTATGTTTGCAGGTAGCTGAATGTAGGAGAATAGGGGTGAGGCAATTGCCCTAGTTTGATCATGATTACGTATTGGGAAGGACCCACCATCATTGAGATTCAAAGCACTTGTGGTGTCATACAGCAAGAACACTGAACATACGCGGAAAGAGATGTATTAAGGATGACCTCTAGTCGAGATTAGATTGGGAAGAATATGATCCGGACATTACTATTTCCTATAAAATAAATATTACTACTACAAAACTAAAACAAACTTTTCAAGTGAAAACTTCTTTTAGCCCGTTTGGCACTTTTTGCGTGGGTATTCGAATGAAATCCCTCTTAACGTACCTTACCCATAGTATTTTAGATTAATGTAGTTTAAGGCTGTATCACACATACAAAATAACAAAAATATTATGTTTTGGTTAATTCAATAGATGTATGGGTTAGTTTAGTCACGTCACGCACTGATGACATTGGCATTGTGCTTCCTCATTATGTAAGTTGTGTTAAAATAATTTACTTGGTAATACCTCTGATATATGGACATTACACTTTCTAATTTTGTAAGTTGGGTTATAGCTGTAAGGGTTAATTTAGTCACGACACGCACAGATGAAATTGACATTGTGCTTCCCCATTTTGTAAATTGTGTTAAAATAGTTTACTTGGTAACACCTCTGAAATGGACATTGTGCTTCTTCATTTTGTTGTGTTAAAATAGTTTACTTGGTAATACCTCTGAATTGGACATTGTGATTCCTCATTTTGTAAGTTGTGTTAAAGTAGTTTAGTTGTGGCAATACCTCTGAAATGGACATTGTGCTTCCTCATGTTGTAAGTTGTTTTAAAATAGTTTACTTGGTAGTGTTAAAATAATAAAATTTCAGACTAAACCAATATAAACAACGATTTATATTAATTACAGTTTTCACTTCTGTCGGCAGTTCCGAGACTGCATTCTTCATTTTTACTTTCTCCACCCCATACGTAGTATATGGAGAAAGTATTGTTTTCGTAAAAATGTTCGAATTTGAATTTTCAGTTGAATTATCTGTTTTGGTGCTCCCAGAACCCAAAAATATTTTTAGTGGAATTTTTTATTTTGGTGCTCCCTGAACCCAAAAAAGTGTTTTTAGAGTGTTGTCTGTCTGTCAGTCTGTCTGTATGTAAACACGACCAGAGAGGACACTATTGGTTCGATTTTCATGAAATTCGGTATGTAGGTACTAAACCCTAATATCTCCAGGCGTTTTTTTCATTTTTTGGAATTTTTAATTTTTAAGGGTAATTTACCCCTAAAAACCCATAAAAACCGACAAAAATTCAAATTTCTCAAAAACGGCTATAACGATTTTGATCAAATGTTCAGTATTTATAGTGCTTAAGATGCCAAACAAAATGACACCACCCGCTTTTATCAAAACTTCGGCGTTTTATAATTATGAGGAAATGTTTAAAAATAAACAAGTTTGTGTTGTCAATCTAGCATCACGGCGGCGGCCGCTCGGGGTAGCACCACGGTAGCGAGCACGGCCAATAATTCAAAGGTCGCGCGATCGAATCCCGCCTGGGACAATATTTTTTTATACGATTGACGTAGGTAGAATATTATTTTTTTGTTTTGTTCTAAAAAGCAGTAAAAAATAAAATGATTAAAAACAATATTATTTTGACTACAGTAAGTTGGGAGAAAGTTTGTGTCAGTTAACTGATACCGTTTATTTTTATACATATGTATTTTAAGTGAACATACATTAATTGATAAAGTTAACTACTTAATTAGTTTTTGAAAATGAAAAAAAAATTATAAATCTCGTATTTAAGTTTATGTGTATATATACTACGAAAATAACACTGTTGAATTTCAATTTATTTCCACTTGATTCAAAAGAAGCGTTATCAGCGGAAGGTTCTAAGAAATTGAATTACAGAAAAAGCTTTTTATTTGAAATTCCCGAGTCCATGGTTGCGTGAGTTTTAAAAGCTTGCATGGAAGTTAAAACAAACTTCAAAGTATGTTGCCTGGCTGAGTATTCGAATTGGAAATTCAATTAAAGGTTGGATTAATGTATGAAAATGTATTTTTCAATGTTTGTGGTCCTGGTTTATTTACAACGAAGAAAAGTTGTAGTCTAGTTTCAAACTAAACGTATTCCCTTATGCAAATCTAGACTTTCAAATAGTAAATTGATCAATCGTTGATGTTTTCTCAAAGCCATATTTTTATAATGTGTGCAAAGAGCGGGATTTAAAAAAGTATGCAATTATAAGATTTTTATAATAGCTTGCACAGAGGATATATACTTTAATTTATGTTTCCATATTAAATTCTACTATCTACCGATTAAGCGATAGAAGCGAGGTCTCCGTTTTTTGTCTCGACCGTTCGGCATTTCGTCTGTTTGTCTATCTGTCTGTCTCACGATTACGGCAAAACGCCTAGACCGATTGTCATGATTTTTTGCATGAATGATCCTTATTCCTAGGACGAACGACGTATATATACTGTTTTTTCAATTTTTCATTGTTAACCCCTTATATAAAATAAAAATGGCGGCCTCACCGTTTCTCTCAGTGTAAGCTTTTTCCAAAGAAAGCTTGTGGCTTAACCATAACTCGAATTTAAAAACTAATACCATTTTGCACGTAGCAAATTTGATTTAAAACAAAATTATATTCTTATTTTTTTCCGTATCTCTAACGGTAATCTCACAAAATGGCCGCCAACTTCAAATTTGTTAAAAATCATCCAAGTTTTTGTATTTTAACCATGTTTTTATACGTTTATTCTGAACCAATTCAAAAGTGATCCATAGCTTTTTTGTAGATAAAGGTTCAAATAATTCATATATGCTAGTAAAAAATGATTGAAGTGAAATTAACAAAGTCATTGTCTCAAGAAACAAACATGTTCAGTAACGAAAGGAAAAAGTTCAACTTTAGGCCTACATAAAAAGTAGTAAAATTGTTTTGTAATTTTTTACATAAATTTAAAAAAGTTTTGTAATTTAATTCTAAATTGAACTGTATAAAAATATTTATACATTTCAAATTTCTTATTTTGAAAACACCAGTTTTTCTGTTTCTACTACAAGACTGCTAATAAAACTAGGCCTATTTTGAATAGTAATTTATGAATACTATAGTTTTAGTATATGGGTTGAAATCACTATCACGACGCTTAACATCGTTTGTTTTCATTATTTATAATATTGGAATATTATATGGAACTATAAATACATTGTTAAGTTTTAGTTGTGTAAGTATGTAAATATTTAATTATATGTTTCCCTCTATATTTTTAGCTACCTTACGCAATATTAACCTAAATAAAACACATTGCCCCCTAAAAGAAAATCTTTAGCAGTTAAAGCACAAGAAAAGAAAAAATGATAACTAGAAACCCCAGAATCGCGAGAATTGCAAAATAAGGTTTCACTGGCTAAACCTTGTGCTTACTTCCTTACTGGCACACTATTTTTAACCTAAGCTCAAAACCACGTTTGTTATTTCAACGAGCGAGGTCTACTGTTCACAGAACTACTAGTAAATAATAATAGCATATATTTGTAAAACTACCTTATAAATTAACTTTTACCGTTTTCTTTTCTCCAGCCGTGTTATTTCATTCTGATCCAGTTCTTCATGTACTAATTGCCATGCAGCACATTGATTTTGGTTCCATGAAGGGAGCAGATTTCTTAGCCTCCTTATTTCCTTGAATGGCACAAATATTAATTCCACCATGTTCTTGTTGGAGACTTTGGCATTCACTGTGACAGCATGTAGGCTTTGGCATTCATTTCCAGAGAGCTTTTAATGCATAGTGATCGTTTCAGTTCAAGAAGGTGTGGGTTGTTGGTTCTGCGACAGTATTGGGTAGTTTCGGGCGCTCATGCGGTTTTTTGGTGTTTTGGATGATGTTCTTGAATGTGTGTGTATTTGAAAGTGTAAGAAAATGTGTTTATATATACTGTAGCCTAATTTACTTTTAGTTTTATTTTACTTAGAAGGTAAATTTTTAGAGTTGTACATTATGTTTTAGAAGTAATTATTGTTTTGTAGTTTTTTTTTAATGAATTTTTGTTTGTAGTGTGAATTTTATGTGTTTTATAAATTGATGTTAAGTGGAAAAGAGTTCCCAATGGTATTAACTCACATAAAAAATAAAGATTATTATTATCTAAAATTGAATACGTGTTAACAAAAACATATTTCTATACATTTTATCATTACTGGAAATATAATATCGGTAATTGATTATATGTTAAAGAAATACGTACATTTTTACTGTTGTAAAGTAAATTTCTTATAAATAAATAAAATATTTATGTTTCTACAGATGTAAGGAGCTCACGTTAAGAGCTACTAAGGTTTAAGTAATTATAAACCAATAAAGAGCAATATATAGTTTCTCATTATAAAAAAAGTAAAACAACAAATTAATTTTGATCGGCAGAAAAATTTCAAACAAACACGTAAATAACTTTTTCAATTCGTCCACTTTTACATATATATAAATATATATTGCTATTGTATTTTCTAGTTTAATTGCTGTAGTGTACATAATTTTAAATACAGTATCTCAAAACGTTAAACTAAAAAAGTACCATAAATATGTCGCGGTAAGTAACATTTCATTGTTGATGGACAGTTTTGAATAAAAAGCGTAAGGTAATTATTCATAATTTTATATTTTCGCACAAAACACGAAACCTCCATTATTACAGAATACTGTTTGCTAACTTTAACCATTAATTTAATGTTCAGGCTTTGTGCCTAGGCTTTATATTAACAATCTTAAATAGTTGTAGTGTTTGTTTAACAATATATTATTATTGTTATATTTTAACCTCTAATTTTTGTCCGAGCAATTCTTAACTACGGTATTGATAGTACAAAAGCAAAAGAAAACCCTATGACGCAATGCTGTTCGAAATAATTTATTATTTTGTTTTGTCTGGGTTGATTATTCGTAGAAAATGTTATTGTGATTTTATAACGATTTTTAAGGCTTTTTTAGCGAAAAATTAAAAAAATTACAAAAACACGTAAACATTTTATATTTCAGAACTACAAGGGTCCGTCTTGTTAGCGGTTACTCTTTTTAAAGTAACGGAATTTGAAATCACCGTCAGCTGATTTCAATGCAGGTTGGTAGTATACTACCTGTTGCTGCTATCTGTTAATGGACGGTAGTTACGGATTTATTTCATGTTAATAGAAAGAATTTCACCTCACCGTGTCTTCGTTTTAAAAAGTCCTGCAGATTCGATATAAGCGTGGCCAGCAATCAGCCTCTAGTTTCGCTGTTCCATTTGTTCTACCATCTAATCATAGTATCCTCCCTAGCGGTTCTACTAGCCTCTTGTCTACCCATCTCTCCACCGACATCGTACATTTTCTTCC
Organism: Philaenus spumarius; assembly: GCA_018207615.1. Taxonomy (NCBI): domain Eukaryota; kingdom Metazoa; phylum Arthropoda; class Insecta; order Hemiptera; family Aphrophoridae; genus Philaenus; species Philaenus spumarius. The sequence continues at coordinate 37,741 of JAGFPH010008584.1, forward strand.
GGTCCTTCGCCAAAATGTTTATTGCGATGACCCCAGCATCCACGATCACTAACAGCTCCGACACAGTAGGATAGGTGCTGGTAATTCTCAGCCCCTAATACTTTGAATCGCAGACAGTCGAGAACATTATCTTCGGGTTTTAACTGCGTCCGCCCAGATTTCTGCTCCCATAGAGCATGATGGACTGCACTGTTGTCAATATGAATCTCCTCTTGATCCCCCCCCCCCCCCCCGTATTATCCATCAACCTCCCCAGAGAAGAAGTCGCCACCGAAGCTTTATCGCAAATTTTCTGCAGATGTTCCCAAAAAGGTAGTTTGTTGTCCAGCATAGTATTTTGCCTACCTCGTAGTGTTAATCATTTCCCGTTCTACAAGCATAGGGTACAGCGTTACATCATCGGCATAACCAACCTGATACACATCGTCTGGCATCTCCAGTCTCAGAAGGCCGTCATATGTCACATTCCACAAATCGGGTCCCAGTATTGACCCCTGAGAGCGTCCGCCGTTATGTCCTTGGAGATACTATGGTTAAAACTTTGAGGAGTTTTGGTAAACAAAAATAACCCTGGATCTCAACAAAATACAAGAAGAATTGTAAAGTTTTCTTGACAAAACCCGATTTCTTGATACTGCGGATCTAGTACCTTACCTCAATTACTTTAAAAGACGTTTTACAAATAAAGTAAGCTAACTCAAATGTATAGAAATAATTGCCTCATTCAACTTCTACTACTTAATCTTCGTGAAACTTTATATTTCATTTAAATTAATACAACTTGATCGTGTTCTTCGTGTAACTTTATTTTGTCTCAATTTCAGTTTCCTTTCCAACTAAAGTTTTCGTAGCAGTTGACACATTAGGGAAGTGTGTCTTTATTTAATGCAGTTTAAACTGAAGTCTTTTATTATAGACTAGTTAACTTCTCTTTGTACACAGCAGACAGACTCTTTGTTGCAATATTTTATTAAAAAATATTAAAGTTATATTCAGAATATCCTAGCAAGAAATGTTAATATGGTAATATGCGTTTTATCACTCGAATACAATTATACAGGGCGATTCAGGGAGAAACTGAGAAACTTTCAGGCGTGTTCTACTAGTGAAAATAAAGAAAAAATGTCATATAAACATAGATCTAGAAATGCTTTGTGTCCCACCATTTTGTTTTTTTACAAAATACTTAATATCTTTGGATCTAGGAAATATACTTAAACAATTTCTGGATACATATTTGGTATGACATCTTTTACCCATGAACAAAAAACCAAAATATTTTTTTTTATTTTCAAAAAGGCGGCTGGTTAAATTTTTTAATGTCAAATATCTCAAAACCCGCTAACTTTAACACAAAATTTCCTTTTTTAATGAAAAACATTATTTTTTTATTATTTCTGGAAGTTAAAAGATAACTTAGTTTTTCCGAGTTGTTGGCTAAAAACTGAAAATTTGTATCTTGATAGTTATCCATAATATACACAATTTATATTATGTACCGGAAAACCCAGCTGTCAGCTACAATGTCGTAACTAATCACGTACTAAGTTATACCAGAAAGGTGGCACACCATCTTGCAGACATATAAAGTTTATAGGTCAATATTCCATATTTGTATCGTATCAAGATAAGAAATACCACTTACGGAACTTGTAACAACTGCAAACTATAAGGACGTAGTTGTAGGCGTCTCCAACCCTCAAAGTGGCAGACTGCAGTCTTGACTGCAGTCTCTCGGGCGCAAATGCAACCCGCTCGAACCTAGCGAGAATTTGCATATATTTGAATTATCGATAATCTAATCAACTTAAAATAATCCAATCGTAATAAAACTGGTACCGTTGGAAAGGTAATGAATTAAACTATATTTTTTGTATTTACAACTTTTTCGTATAACATATATTTACATACGTAATCACCGTTTCAAAAATTTAGTACGTAAATCAGCTGTGATTCACGCGTCAATACTGTCAAGACTTTTTCTCATTTTCAACGGTGTGCAACTCCTCACAGAAGTCATTTATGAAGAAGATCATAACAGCATTGTATTCAGCAGACGATTCTCTATATTACAATGGTGTCTTCAAATCACATGTTACTTTGAAAACAGCTGTTCTACAGGATTTACGGTGAAAGCTTGTAATTGGTCATAGATTTGGCCAATATGGAAGCCTGTTTAGAATCGATTCTTACAGTTTTATTCGATATATCCCTATAATGTACAATATATGGTTTTAAAAAGAAAACTTCACAGTTTTTATCTATGTCCAATTCAATACATTTAGATTTCATAGGTTGGTACCAATGAACTTCTAAAATATACTAAATGCTTACAACGTCCCGTCGTCGAGTTCGTGTTATGCGTCAGTTATAACATTTGTTTTGTGTTATTTTATGGTTATTACAGTTTATAAAATAGTGTTGTATTGTGTTTAAGTTATAAATAAATAAGGGTAGATTGTGTTTGAGTGAAATTAGGCTTATAACGGTGTTCTAATAAAACGGTAATAAGGTTTTAGGTTAACTGCCGATTTGATATTTTTGATTTTTGATTATAAAATGTAAAGTTATTTGAAACTAGGTAGAATGCTATTCGATTCTACATTTCATTCTCAAATTTTTGGTATAGAAAAAACATTGTTTGAAGTAAAAAATGTATAGGCCTAGTCACTTTTAAATTAGTCATGATTTGCAGGTTATGTAGTAAAAACGTTCCAAGTGTTATAAAACGTTCAAAACTAAGCAATTGTGAAATTGAAATATATTTTTACATATTTCTATTGCGAACTAAATTATAAAACTTTTGTGTATTTTGAAAAAAATTACAAAAATATTTTACTATTTTTATGTAGGCATAAAATTGTTTTTTTCCCTTCCGTTTCTGAACATTTTTTTGCTTTCTAAGCTAATAACTTTTACAATTTCAAAAGAAACTAATTTTTAGTGACATATTTGAATTCTTTGAAGTTTCTTCTACAAAAAAAGCTATGGAACACCTTTGGATTGGGGTTCATTTACTATTTTTGGCGAATTTAAGAAAAATATGCTTGCAAAACGCTATAAACGGGCTTTTCAATTTTAGCTTTAACGATGCCACATCTAGGGAACTTTCTACACCGACGTCACTGGAACTACTAAATCACGACTAGCCCTTCCAAACTGATTTCTTGGGGCTACGCGTGAAAGACTCTCTCACTTAGTCAACACGTTCTTCACTCACTCTTAGCCGTCACGTATTCTTTGCAAACACAGCCACACCGGCTTCAAATTGATGTTATTATCTACGGATGTTATTATCTACGGATGTTATTATCTACGGATGTTATTATCTACGGATGTTATTATCTACGGATGTTATTATCACTTGGAGGACTACATACGGAACTTAATACGGAACGCACAGTGCACTACAACTACAGTTCCAACCCTTGCAAACTGTAAAACACAAAAAGCTTTCTGTTCACTACTATATATATACCACTATCTATACTTATAAAAGCCAAATACCATTGACTCATTGACTCATTGACTCATCACAGTTTCTCGAAAACCACGAGGCCTACAAACATGAAATTTGGCACTAGTACTCTTTATAGGGTCTAGACGCACACTAAGAAAGGGTTTCCAAAAATTCGAAGTTTTAGAGGGGTTTTGGGGGGTCAAAGTTACTAAATCACAATTTCTCAAAACCTAAAGAATGGATTGGAATTAAATGTGGTATGTAGCTTCCTCTAGGGCCACAGATGCTCGCTAAGAAAGGGTTTCAAAAAATTCGAAATTTTAAAGGGGGTTTGGGGGGTCAAAGTTACTAAATCATGATTTCTCCAAAACTACCGAACGGATTGGAATGAAACGTTAGCGCTTTCTAACAGAAGAGTAATGCTTGCGATTGCACACATGTGTACCAATAAAACTGTTTGTGTTGCTCTTTTATTTGATGTATTATTTATAATTGTAAATGTAATAATAAGTACTAAAAAGCCAAAACCCCAATATTCATTTTGAAACATCCCTTTTATCATGTCAGTTACTTAAGTTTACATTTAATCGAATAGTGTTCGGAATTACATTTAAAATTATGAATAGGTTATTTTTATTGACATTTTCTCTCCGAATTACTTTTAGGTTTAATCGGTAAATAAACCTAGAAATATACCTACTAATTCCAATAAAACACGTCCAGTCAATTGCCTATAGGAAATAAGTATTTGCAGTAGGATACTTAAACTATAAGTCCATTGGATTCTCTCTGTTTCAATAAATTTTCCAGATTTATTTCCGAGATTTGCTTAAAGCCCGAGAGCTTACACGGTTAAACGAAGTAATGATTCCTCTTTATCCTCCGAAATATACGATCCAAGCAGTTTATTAGGATTTTAGATGTATTGTTATTTTGTCAAATATCAAAATAACAATTTCACAATGATTTTTCCAACTTAAATTCTTCATTAACCACGGAACAAATAGAACTGGAGATGTTTAAAATGATAACGCTTTTAAATAATTTAAGATTTTTAAATTTAAATTTTAAATAAATCTAAATTTAATTTAGATTTTCTTAAATTGCCAACGAAAAACATTAAAATTATTGTATAATTTTGGCATTTATAATTCCTCACAGACTGATCAGTTGTTTTATCCAAAACATCTGTTGTTGTCACCTGGCATGAAAATATTTCGACCCTGTTTGCTGAAAGTCTTAATCCTAAATTTATACTCGTTAGAAGAAGCATAAATTGGTTGAACATAAATTGGTTGAATCCGATAAAAATACAGGCAGAGTTTTTATTTATAAACATTCTATTGTGAATCAAATATTAGACTTACCGTCTTCAATATTCCAGTTTTTCGTCGTTTAGAACGACGGCCGTTTCGGTTGTGCAACCATTTTCAAGTTCATTCGGTTTCTGTTCGTCAATTTTGAACACTTAATAAATAAACATGAAAACACATAATACAAAACATTTACACGCACACACGATTTAAAATTGTTCTTGAATCACATCATCAATGAACCGTACCGCGACGTGTCTCAAACATTACTGCATCAGTTATTTGGTTGGAGGGGTTGTGTGTTATCTCTTAGTAATAACACGGTGTCGTATAGTGCATTGGAACTGAAGTTTAGTTTTTCGTTTAATAACGAACTACTGTCAGTTTTAAAATTCTTGTATATTTCATACTGTTCTAATGCGTTCATGAAGTTTCCTTTCTTACACCGATGTAATATTTTCATGGTGTCCTCTATACATGAATAATTATGATCCTGCTCGATGATGTGTTCAGTAAATTTAGACACAGTCGTTGTTTGGTCCATATATTGTTTGGCGGAAGGAATATGTTCTTTAAATCTTTTATAGAATGCTCTTCCTGTTTGTCCTATATATGTCTTTGGGCAGTCCTTACAGAAGAACTGATATACTCCTGTGCCATCATATTTATTCTTCGGGTTGTGTCTTTTTCTTATGTGATTTTGTATATTATTTGTTGTCCTATAAGCTACCTTGTATCCTTGTTTGTGGAGCACATTCCCGAGTATAT
>JAGFPH010008584.1:43681-54301 GCA_018207615.1 Philaenus spumarius
AAATATACAAGAATTTCAAAACTGGCAGTAGTTCGTTATTAAACGAAAAACTAAACTTCAGTTCCAATGCACTATACGACACCGTGTTATCACTAAGAGATAACACACAACCCCTCCAACCAAATAACTGATGCAGTAATGTTTGAGACACGTCGCAGTACGGTTCATTGATGATGTGATTCAAGAACAATTTCAAATCGTGTGTGCGTGTAAATGTTTTGTATTATGTGTTTTCATGTTTACTTATTAAGTGTTCAAAATTGACGAAGGGAAACCGAATGAACTTGAAAATGGTTGCACAACTGAAACGGCCGTCGTTCTAAACGACGAAAAACTGGAATATTGAAGACGGTAAGTCTAATATTTGATTTATCAATTTACAATATTCGGAATGGCGAAAACAAATAAAAATGATTCTATTGTGACTTTCTTGTGGAGAACTGTAATTAGTATGGTGTAAAGAATCTGCGTTTTGCTTGGGCTTTTAAAATACAGGGTACACAAAACAATTTTCCTTTCCTCCTATATTTCGAGTCATAGATTTTCCAGCGGGATTATAACATGATCTAACTGTATCGTAGTTACCACACTATTTACTGTTTTCCAAACTTTTCAGTTGTTTTCCATCTTTTCCTTATTCGAACACGCAGCTGAATACGTGAGCGTATTTCCAAAATTACTTTTATATTTTCTAAAGTTTCAATAAACTATTTCTGAAATAGGTATACTCACGAAGGAGCTGAATAGCTGCCTACGTATACGAAAGTATTAGAGTTTGTCTCACCCACTTCTTCGTTCCGCTCGCAGCTTACACTAAGAACCTCGTCCTTGCAACCTCGGATTATTTACTGCTCTTTGCGAGTCTGCATCCAGGCCGTCGGCCTCAGATTATAAGCTGCACCACGGTAAATTCCTCCACGTGAATTAGAACCGGGTATTTTTATGGTATTTTACCATTTGATCAATTTTGGGTCAACCAGACGGGCTATGAAGTCGTGAGAAAAAACAAATGTGCAGAATAATCTCCTATATTTAATTGTTAGATAAATCCCAAAAAAACGATTTATTCAAGTACGAATAACTTCCAAAACATTTTACTTCCTGTACAAAAAAAAACCTGCTTCTCTTGTTGAATTTTTTTACTAACGAACGCGTCCGAGTGACTTATAAAACCAAAATGGACCAAATCGGACGTAAAATGAGGCCTTTAGAGTGCAAACACACACACATATATATATATATATATATATATATAATTTGTAATTATAGCAAAAACGTGTTGTTCGGATATAATGTGATTCAAATCTGTAATGCAGAAAAGAGTTAAACCAATGTGAACAATGCCACAATAGTTATATTAAGCAAATTATAATATGAAATTATTACATTGCTGTCGCTGTCTCGCGGCAATAAATTATCTATTCGCGTTATAATTAACTCTTCAATAGTCGATCGCTATGAATTCTAAAAATTATATTCCAATTGCTTATGAAAGTTTAAATCTTACCGATTGTTAAAGTTTTTGTACTTTTCCGAAATATTGTGTCTACGCGGAGCAGCGGCACCAAATACAAAAAAGCCCATAAAATGGGCCAAGTTTGAAAAAATGCTGGTACAGTGTATTTGATTCTTCTTTAATTTGCAGTAAATTGAGATTTAATATAATCAAAATTGCAAAAGTTATTTTAAAAAATCCATTTGAAAAAACGCGTTTTTTTCGACAAAACGGTAAAAAAAACATTTTAAAAATTGTTAAAAATACAAAACCATATGATTATGAAAACATAAATTCTTATGAAGAGTTTAAGACCTGAAACATCAAAATCGGTCATTTTTTCGTCAGCCGCGAGGTCATTAAAAAAAAAGTTATTTTTTTAATTTTTGACAAACATTTTGGGAATATCAAAAACAAATTTTGTGGGTTTAAGCTACATCAAAATACCCACATTTTGTCGATAACCGCATGTTCCTATGCCAAAGAGGGGCCACGTAATTTAATTGTTAAATAAAAAAGGGGTTTTTTGTTAATAACTTTTTACTGCGACAAGCTATTTAAATCTCGTTTATTTCAAACTGATGAAAATTCCTCACACAAAAATATATAGCTATTTTTTGCTATCTATTATACTTTTTTAGTTATTTCCAAAAAACCGTAATTACATATATATATAATTGTTAATAACAAAAAAAGCTCAAGGTTATATTCGGGGCTTAGGGGCTTACTATTGAGCCCATTTTAAAGTAATTTATGAAACAATTTCGGAGTTCGCACGTTTTGTCCACCAAAAATGCCCTGCAAATGGCCTATTACCAATGTTTTCTCAAGGTTGACTCCACTCACTGAAATCGAAGCATTTACTCTAGTAGTATTGCACATCACTAAAGGAAACTCAAAATTCGGAATAAAGATGTTTTTGAACAAAAATCGTTAATGTTCATTATTTTATAAAACAGCAACATCGAAAACTTTATTTTATTATTGATCTATCAATCAGAGACACTTTAAAAGCCATTTGTTTGTTTAAATTCAATTCTATTAGAACCATATTTTAGTGTTATATAAAAAACATTATATCTCTCAAATGTATTCGTACGAACAAAGTTTCTACTACCACGATTCAAACTGATATCCGAAAACTAAAAACCACAATGAACAAGTTGTGGTTCTTTTTTATATTTTAAAATAATTAATTACTTTTGGAAAGTTCAAAAGATAAAGTTCTAAACGCGGCACAACAAAAAACGTTACGGACTGTGGCGGCAAGTTTATGAACTTCCTGCATTAACGCAGATACAGCGAAGGGTAATAATTCACACCCCCTCCTTCTGAAGATTACATTAGCTGGTAAAAATTAATTTGTGGGAAATTTTTGTATCTTGCCTTCAGTCCTGGTAAGTTTGAGTAAGTTCATTTATCAGCTGTTTCCACTAAAACCTTACACGTTTGTTCCAACCTGACGTTCCACTATTGCCCACACATCTCGTTTATTCTCTCTCATTCTACCTCGTGTATTTCTCTCTCTAACACCCACTGAAATATATTAGCGAATTTCAATTAAAAATAAGCTATTGCAGGGCCCTTGTAGCGTTTGTAGAAACGTATATCCAAGTAATTTTTGAATTCGCGCGCCAAGGCCAATTCAGTTGGCAACATTGTAAGTAAAACCAGTCTGCCACTCTCAAACAGCTGTTAGCTACTTGGTTAGGTATAAGCCGGCCGTCCTTGCTTGAATCATCTTTCTGCAGTGGCCTGACTATGTAATGTGAAAGCGACAACACGATCTACTTTGGACTAAACCGAAGCTATTTATATGTAATACCGTCTTGGTAATAATTAAGCATCAGTAAGCTAGTTTCATTTAACATGCGTTAGCGAGTTGTTTAAAATATTCTTGTGACGTGTTTTACGGCGTTTCTAGCCAAATTGTCTGATCTTGCCTAAGGCCTATTTCGTTACAAAACATGTCTACCGACTAAGTTATCCATCTATCTTCTACCAGGTAAAGTTCAAACCTAAATTACACCCTGAGTTAGCTATAATAATATGTATTGTGTGAATTTAATTGTAATATTTATCTACACTTGCAGAGTAAATTATGTCATAACTTAACTTCATTTTTTTTATTAGCCTATATTTTACATAGCCTATCTGTTTTACTTTACGTAGCCACAAGCCTTAAACTATTTGCATTATAAGCTTTAGAAGCCTTTTTAAGCCTTATAAAGGTGTAATAGTGTGTATTAAAAGCTCTGTTTTAAATATTTCTTTGTAAGCCTATAAATCAGAATACTGTTCTATACACGAGGTTAAATTACAGTTTCATACATGAAATTCTTATGCAACTTTATACATGTTTTTAGCCATGTACTAAAACATGTGTTTTTTTCTTATAGTGAACATCACTGGTTTAAGTATTACATGGGTTTATCCTACTACAAGTTTTGACTTCCATCTTCGGAACAACAACAATAAAAAAACAGCTATAATGAAAACTTTCTGAGTGTTGCTAGAATTTTTGAACTGTCTGTTACTTAAAATATGATATCTAAATAATAAAGGCTTACATAGTTGAAAAAGGCTACAGTAATATTTTTTTTTTATATAATAATAATTGGGTGGTGCAGCTATAGCATGTTTCGGACCTTAGCCCTAAGGGCTCTATATTAGAAAATTTTATTACCTTTTTTTTAATAGAGAGACGTCTCATATTTTTTTTATTATTAATTAATTTTTACCTAGTATTAAGTTTGGCCATAGATATAAAATTATTATCAAATCCATGGTGAATGTATTCAATTTTGTAAATTTATAAACACTACTAGTTCGTAATTTTGTATTTTTTTTATTGTAAACAGGGAGGGTTTTTCAAATTTTATTTTGGGGAGGGTTTTTCTTTTTGAACTTAATTAATTAATATATATATTTTGTAAACATTTTCTTTGAAAATCAATTATACTTAAGGGCATGTCAATTTAAAATTTTATTATTTAAGGGCGTATAATCTTTTGTATTTCAATTTAAAATAATATTTTAATAAACAAATTGTTTATTAAGTGAATTGTATTTGTTTGGCATTTCCTGTGAATAGCTAATTCAGGTGTTTCTTGAAAACCTTTCCAAAATGAGGTAAGGCTACAGTTTTTTTATCTTTAGAAGGATTTATCATCTTTGTTTCTCCCTTATGTATGTACCATCCCATTTTTGACTCAGTACGCTTTCCGTTTTGTTTGTTCCCTTTGAGGATGGTACATATTCTGGTGAGCATAGCGTGGTTTCGTTCAATTTAAAATTATTCTGCTACATATTCTGTTAGCTTTGAGCGTGGTTAACGTCCAATTAAAATTGTTAACTGCTACATATTCTGGTACCAGAGCCGGTGGTTTTTTTTTATATGCAAAACCTCGATCCCATAAAATTTTATTTAATGTAAATTTTCACTTGTAGCGCAGCGTAAAGCCATGCGCGGCGACTTGTCTGTTTGTCTTTCTTCATCGCCGACATATCTCACAAACCGACTTTCACATTTCAATGAAATTTTTTTATAATATTTTTTTTACTATAGGCCTACGCGACGTTAGGTTTAGTTAGCAAGGAAGTAGAGTCTGCCCGGATTGAGCACAACCTTGACCTTGACCTTTGACCTTTGAGCAGTGTAACGTGTTGCCACGGGCAAAAACCCGAGACAAATGGGCTAATTACTAGAATAATTAGGCCTAACATTAAAAGTTGTATATAGAAGCCAATAGGCCTAAATATGTAAATTGATAATTAGTAATAAGTAAAATAACACGTTATAAAGAGATATCAAAGGAAAATTGGGTGTAAGAAGGAAGTAAATAATTTAAAATAATTATTTTATAAATTGCAGGCTTAGCCAATATTAAAAGTAATAGTAGCCAAGCGGAGTGAATTATTCTAAGGGAAATCGACAGGATAATTCTTGTCAGGTTTTGTCGAATATTGCAAAACTCTGTCTGTTGCTATGCGCCGTGAAAGAATTCAATGTAAAATTTTAATATATTTTCAAAAATAAAAATAGTAGGTTATTTTAAATGTAATGGGTAGAGGAGAAAAAGATGATAATAATCTAATTAACAGAATTGTGTTAATTAAGAAAATGAAAAAGTTATAGAGCAAAGACGTAGCAGAAAAAATGCTAAAATTCACAAATTTGAAAATTTCGAAAATCTAAATTGGGGATAAAATAAAGAATAAATAATTAATAATCATTAAATAACAATAAATTAATATAATTAAATATTTTTAAAGAAAAAGGCTCAAAAATAAACATATTTAAATAAATGAATAAATCGGGGGAAATAAGTTTCTACAGAAATAAATATGTATTAAATAAGATGTAGTATATATGTTTTTGTAATACACCATGTGAGAAAAGGGCATAAACCAAAAAGGGGGATTGCCAAATCCAAAATTCGAGATACACATAGGATAGGCCACAGAACCGTGCCCGATGTGAAGATAGAAGAAAGAAGATCAGTTTTGGACGTTTGGGAACCAGACGAATAAGATAGAACCAAGAAAATTCGAATTTGGACCATTTTGAAGAATTTAAAATTCAAAGTTAAGGAAAAACTAGCGAAGGCGATAAATGGAGAACCAGGAGCCCTAGAACAACCACTCAAAGGAGGGAGAAAGCAGAAGATGGTCAGGAATCCAATGAGCTGCAGAAATCCAAAATCGGACCATGGGTTACAAAGTTAGAGCATTTTGAAAGTTTTGCATACAAAATTGAATTAAATCTTGTAAGAACCGGCAGTGTTTAAGTAAACAGTACGGAGCGAGCTTGGAGAGATGACGTCATGCAACCACCACCGAGACCAATACAATTACTTATTGCATGGAAAGTTAAATAATTAATTATCTACGAAAATAAAGTGGATTAATTAAAATGAAGGCGTGGGAATTAAATTAAATAAATAAAAGAAGATTCTACAAGTTAGAAGGACCCTTTAAAGCACCAGAGAAGCGATGTTGTCAAAAGAAAAGAGTAAATCTCTTGACTTTGATTTCCAAAGTACACGGTAGAGGGAAGAAAAATTAAATTCAGTTGCGTATTGGTAGTCACCCGAGAACCACGTATAGATCTGCAGAAGCAGCAAGTCGGTCGGCGGTTATCACCAACTCCGGTACAGTAAGCGGGCCGTAATAAATCGCTATAATTTAAAGAAGAGGAGTGAGCTTAAGAAATTGAAGAAATAGTTGCGTATTGGTAGTCACCCGAGGACCACGTAGAGATCTGCAGAAGCAGCAAGTCGGTCGGCGAATATCACCAACTCCGGTACAGTTGAGCGGGCCGTAATAAATCGCGATAATTTAAAGAAGAAGGATCCTAAGGGATTGAAGAAAGAAATCATTCTACATCAAAGAAGAGGAGAGATCCTGAGAGGAAGGAAGAAGAAGATCAAGGACTTCATTCCAAGGCCTAAACCACCGAGGAGGAAAGCTGCGATAAATCATCCTTATTTGTGAGTAACAAATAACCAAGCTATATAAATTTTAAATAATATAAAAGTAATCCAATAATAAAATTTAAAAATAAAGAATATTAACATTAACAGTAAATTCAGGGGAAAGTGTAAAAGTAAAATCATTCAGGAATATTCCCTATTCTCACAATGGTATAAAAGCGTTTCAATATCAGTGTAAAAAATATCATATGTGTAAATATCTATACTATAATTGTTTGAAATTTTAATGACTTGGGAAAGATAATTAATTTGTTTTTGTTTTTGAAATTAAAAAAGTTTAGTTTTCAAGTTTTCATTTCTTTTTATTTATAAATTAAATACCCTATACCATAAGGTAATCAGTGCTCTAAAATAAGATAGTGAATAAGGTTTATTATTTCTTGTGTGTGACCAAATAACTTCAAACGACACGACCCAGAGAGGGAGTCTGACTAGAGCTAGTATTTTTTATCTAAAGTGTATTTATTACAAACCAATCTTTTAAGATTTAGGAAAGTTAGCGTATTTCCTATTTCTTGTCCACGTATACGCGCAAAGTTATTAAGGGCAAACTCAAATTAAAAATTTTTAAAAAACGATTTGCGCGTGTGCGGCGTGGCAAGTGCGCGCCCAACGCGGGACAAAAAACCTTACGACCCAGAGATTTAAAAATTTTTAAAAAACGATTTGCGCGTGTGCGGCGTGGTAGTGTGTAAGATGTTGACCTTGAGGATAGTTAACGTTTGTGAGGTGTTGACCTTGAGGAGAGTAACATGGGCGTTGAGGGTGACCTTGAGGCGCCGACGCCGGCCACTGTTTCCGCCCGCAATCTTTTTCCGCCATTTTGTTTCCGCCATCTTGTCTCCGCCATTTTGTTTCCGCCATCTTTATTTTTTATTTTCTAAATTAAATTAAATTAAATTATTTTCTTTTTTAAAACAGAATAAATCAGCTTTTCAATCACGGCCTGTCTTGGTTTAAAGCCCTCTCACCAGCGTCAAGGTGACGGACATGAGAAGGTTAATTTTGAAAAAAAATAAAAATAAATAAATGCCAAAAGTGATTGAAAATTTTAACTAAAAATGTAATTACATTTGTTTCTCTTCCCACCAATACTTTCTATATTTACAATTAATTAAAACACAAGTACATAGTTTTGGTATGATTCCCGTTCGTGAACAGTATGAACAGTTAAAAAGTTTATCTTCGGTGAACCTAGTGCATATCTTGTCACAGCAAGTAAATCCTTCAAAGTTTGTCTTGTATAGGACTAGTTTCATTGCTTTCTTCTGTTCCGTTACGCATCTACAGTGACAAAAACTATAACATCTACAGATGTTACATGCCATTCCATCCACTTGACTTTTAGGTTGAACAAAGCACTTCAACTCACAACAATAATGCGTCATATTGAAAACTCTCTTAGATGTTTACCCTACAATAGCTGGGTACAGAATGGAAAATACTCCGTTTGCTAACCTATGTATATCTAATGATTGACCTTGTTAAATAAACACACGCCATTTAGATATAATAGATAATTTATTAAAACTAGTATAATACATTATTTAAAATCTAACATTTTAGAAATAAAGTCGATGTCTTCCTGTGGCATATTTATAACCAACTCCTCAGCTGATGGTGGTGGATCTTCCCCGGAGAGCGCAAGGATTTCTTCGTCCCATTCCTCTTGGGAGACTGACATTCCCCCAAGATCCGACTTCGCAGCGATAATAGGGGCCGTCGAAGGATTTGGTTCGGAGTCCCTTGATGGTTCAATTGCGGTGGTGGTGGCTAATGCCACTTTCGGCCACCACAAATGATTCCACTTCCTTCGTATAGGAGCCGAAACCGGAGGAGTAGAGAATGTGCCTATTGATGGTGCAGCTTGCGTTACCCCGCGGATCTCGGCAGAGAGAACTAGGGATATAGCTCCGAAACCCTTCGATTGCACACCTTCACTGCTCTCTCGAACATCGCTGAAAACAAAAGGCTTATTAAGAAACAACTTAGTGACACTTTTAATAAAACTTGAGGTTAGTACAATAAATTACAAACATTTACAAGATAACAAGAAGGTTTTAAGAGTTTTAGGCTTGGAACCATAACACAACTATGTATATATTTAAAAAGATAAATTAAATCTACTCACCACGAAAGCTGATCGATAGCACGACCCAGGAAAGAATTAAATGACCTCTGGAGTTTGGCCGACATCGACTTCTTCTTCTTTGCCACAGTAGTTTTCTTCTTTGCAGGAGCCATGATGAAACAGATACTAAAGTTTATAGGAATCGGTCGCTTTTATATAGTCAAGTATGGCTGACCTTTCGCAGTACATGCGGGAAGTGGAGTTATGGAGGGGGAAAATAACGTTCAGAACCGCTCTTTACAATGTAATCTCTTATGGTGAAATTACTCTGTTAGTGTTTCTTGTAGTGTAGCTGTATGGTGGGGGTAGTTCTCGTCACCTACTGATGGGTCACTCCTGTTGTCTTCAGAGTCGCTCGCCTCGTTCATGTCTGCATCGCTATATTCGGATTCCGAAGAGTCGGAATCGTATTCAGTACTAAATGTAACTTTGATACTATCTGTATCTTTAACATCGAACACCTCCGAGCATTTTGTAAACTTATAACAATCTAAATAAACTTTTTCAATTAATTTATTATCTTTGTAGAAACAAATTGAGACACCTGCGTCAATACCCATGATTACTCGTTGGAAGTCAAGTAGCGAATGAAGAATACTCCGTCATCTCCGTCTTATTTATGATTGTCCTCTGCGATATACGGAGCTGGAACGCATCTTATGCCTAACTCGTTATTCGAATTGTCATCATCGGATTCGTCATCATAGTTTTCGCATTTCATTTTTTTAATCGCCCTTCGCCGCAACCTTTCGGCGGCTTCTCGCATCCAACAACAACCATTTCTTGCTTCTCTTTGTTCGGAATCATCGATTATATAGAATATAGTATTCATCTCGTCTCTAAAATGAACCGTACGTTTCGAACTTGACATTATTACTCTCTTTTCTTATTTTGTAGAAATTGCGACACTGAAGTTATTACTCGTCGGAAGTCAAGTAGAGAATGGAGAATACTCCGTCAGCTCTGGGGGGGTGATTGTCCTCTGCGTTATACGGGGTTGGAACCGTCGCACGGGGAAGCCGTGGCCCGCATTACAATCCAGGGTGAACTGAAGGTTCACCCCTTAAAGAAGTAGCCCCAACCATCGCTACTTCCGGTGACTACCACTCCATTACAAAAATGTAGCCTCCCAATATATTTTTTATTTTATTTTATTTTTGTTTTTTTGTTTTTCTACAATTTGTTCCTTACTCACTTTGGTTTACGGAAGACTTAACTTCTCGCCAGTGACCTTATAGGTTTACGGATTTTCCGCACCATATCGTACACACTTAGGTTTACGAGGGACTTAGCCCTGCGCCAGTGACCTTGTAGGTTTACGAGGGACTTAACCCTGCGCCAGTGACTTTTTAGGTTTACGAGGGACTTAACCCCACGCCAGTGACCATTGTACACACACATACTAAGTAAGGAATAAATTGTAAAAATATTTAGCACTTTTTAAGGCGCATTTACTATCGTGTTGAAAGTGTTGAGGTAATATACATTGAATTTCTGTA
>JAGFPH010008585.1:0-24701 GCA_018207615.1 Philaenus spumarius
TCTTTCCTATGAAAATTCGCTAAAAATAAATGCCAGATTAATACCAATGAATACTTAATTTCATTGTTAATACCAAGAACTGTAAAGATTCAAAAGGTTTATCAATATAAAATAAACACCATAACGTTGTTTTCGCAATTATAACTTTGTCATTTCAGGATTAACTGATCACACTATGGACTTTGAGCAATATCAAAATCTTTAAGCTTTCCATTTCTCTTAACTGTATTAATTTTCTGTTTCAAACAAAGTCTATGAGCTTTGAAAAGTAATATAGCCTAACTAACGAGTTCTAGGATTTCGTACTGATATTTCTATTATATTTGTTATAGGATTTATTTCGTAGTTTAAAACTATTACAATATATATAACAGAAATACGATTTATAATTATTTATAATGATTTTAAAGCTGAACTATATTACTGAGAAAATGTATCAATCTCTTTTAAACAACCTTTTTGTTCCTCATATAAAAGGCTTCAGGGATAACAAAACTTGTTCTTTAAAAATCATTGTTAAAATTATTGACAAACGAGCTTCATCTTTAATCACACATATTTAAAACAATAATATTACAGTATATTCAATATAATATAATCTAATTTAATTAACCTTCTCTGTTTATAATATTTTATTTCGAACTAGGGGAGATTAAATAATTAAATAATGTTAAATGTCCAAATCAAATTATTTCGTATATTTTATAACATCAGTTATAATAAAGGTTAAAAGAACCAGCAAGGCTCAGGTCTACACTTAAATAAAACCCTAACCTAAAAGTTAGAAATACAATTAATTGCCTCTAAGTTTGAAATCAGCTGTTAATGGAAATATTAAAGCAAACAGCTGTTTAGTGTATGAACGATAAACATATTTATTTATTATTTAGTATGGCGCTCGCATTGTGGCGCCGTAAAATATTTAGTATATTTTTGTTGTTTGTATGTTAAAGAGATGCTGATGTTTTTTAAAAAAAAGTATATAAAAACATGTTTGGATATGAATGTAATATTGTGTCAGAATTTGAAAAGAATCGGTAAAGAACTTTCGTAGATTTGAGACTTTGAACAACCGAACATTATTTATATAGATTACAAATTACACGCGCATAAATACTTCACTTGACAAATTTGGTGCAGTTGTTTATGAATTACGGGACACATAAATATACACATAACATCAAAACACATTATCCCCACACACATAGTCTGGTAATAAAATGGTATTATGCTTGAGGTTCATGGTTATTGCATTTTGCAAAATAACACAGAAAAGTAATTATCTTTGTTTATGCTTCTTTGCTGTAGTAGAATATATTGTATCGTTGTTATTTTGTATATTTTAGTGTTATATAAACACGTGAATCAATTTAAAGTAAATTTAGTTGGAGTCAACAGTGAAGTATTTTGGTGGGCAGCACTGTTAATAACCTGAAGGTTGATAGTGACGCAGTGCAGGATGTGCAGGACGACGAATTTCAAAAAGTCCTACGTCCAAGATTTGACAACTGAACAGCTGAACAACTTAAGGAAATCAAATTAGAATTTATAAAATACCTCTAACGCACGAAATATGTGTAAAGTATGGTTATTGATTGCCTTACTCTAATATAGACAAAAACTTGCAAATTTTTCATAAATGTTTTAAAGGCCCAATTATGAACGTTTTGGAGGAATTCAAAATGTATAAACATTCAAAATTAGACCCAACATTATTATTAAACGAAAAAAAACACTATTCCAAGCAAATACAATATTTGACAGAATCATGCAGTTAGACCCCCTCCAATCAAAGTCTAGCTAGCACACTGAACTGATAAGAAAATTAGTATTGAGTTAAAAACGTACGCGGACACACGTGAGCTACGGCTCGAGTAGTTTTTTCAATTGACTTAAATGTCTCAAAGTGTTGTATTGTGTATTATGTGTTGTTTGTGAAGGTGATGTGTATATGTTCTCATTGACGCGCATCAATGAATGCAAGAAATAAAATACAAATGTAGGTTTTATAATGCCTGATAAAGAGGCAAAATGGCGTAACCAATAATAAAATAAACGAAAAAAAGGACTGTGAGCTGTAAGTATAAAAATAAGGTCGATTTAGAAAAAAAAGTGTGTAGTTGAACAATGTAGTAGTAAAGAGTGACTACAGTTAACGAAGGGGCGTTACTACGCTATAATAAAAACATATAAAACACGAGTGAAGGCATCTCAGACAAATAAAATTGTAAACTCTATAAAACCTTTTCTCCTTTTATGGACAGCCCAAACGCTTTATAAAACGATATCGTTTTATCAAAACAATCTTACTTTTAAAACACACACACCCAATAAGCTATATTTAAAACTGAACAGATTCTTCCCATTAGTAGAGCAATGGACCTAGGCTACAATGGTGCAAAGCAGTACGGTAAAGAAAGTAATAACCCGGAAAGCGGTAACAGAGTGGCCGAAAGGCGCCCGTCCATTCTTCTACGATTGGAACATGCAACAAAGGCTGCATATATCTTCACCTGGTTGAATCGGACAGTTTGGTTATCGGATTTAACTGCCCCGTGCTGTGCTCCTCCAACTTTATTTAGTCGGTTATAAAGTAAAAACATACGTAGGCTATATGCAACAAAAAATTAACAAATGACCTAATCAATCGAGATACACATAAACATTCAATATTAATTCAACTCAGTCAAATATCAACAGTTATTCGAAAATAAGATATTTATTGAAGCAGATAATATTACAAATTAGGATTTCTATAAGGATTTTAGTAACTAACGGCCTTCGGATCATGTATTCCGCAAAGAAAAAAATGTTGATAACTTTGAATATGAGATACAATACAGTTTTATTAGGTTGAGTATTACGAATCCTCTGTACATCTGCGAACTAGAGTTGTGCAATAAAGTGTTCTTTTACGTACTAGTTTATACTATCTTATTTTGTTTTATGAAGAAAACCTGATTTCCATGACGAGTTTTAATAACACATTTGTAGTAGTAGTTTGTTCTATAGTTATCATATTTATTTGTAATTTATGCATTCTCTTTTCATACCAGATAGTACGAAATATGACAACAAGGATTTGTGTGGCAACTTTTATATTTTTATTTTTTTTTTTAAATACACAACTTTAAAGTATTAGTGCAGTATTACAGATTTGCAGTGACACCCTAATTTCATTTCATAGTGTTGGAAATCTTTTCATTTTACTGTTGCTAATGTACTACTACTAAAACTACTATGTGCATCACTACTAAAACTAACTTTAAATAATGCAAACTCAATAAAAGCATGAATTCCTTAAAAAAAATTCTGTCCTATTAAGGGCTTGCTGTATGTCGGCCATCTTCGATTTTTATCCCGTAAGAGCAATTTTAAATTTAAAACCATTTAGTACATTAATTTTTTATCATAAAATTGTTTGCAAGGTATCACTTTAACCATCACTTTAGCCGGATCCGTAATTTTAAAAAGAATATTCAGTTTTTTTTTTTCAGCGCTGAAAAAGATGGATTTATAAAATGGTTTTAAATGAGGCAATGTCAAAGCGCTCAGCTGCAAGAAATTGCACTGTTTAGATACGGCTATAGTGTGAAGCGTTAGAGTCGCCTGTTGCTTTCTCTGTTACTTTAGCAGACCCTTAATAACTAATGATAACACTAATAGCAGTTATAGGCTGTCACAGGTTCAAATCCGGTATCTGACGTTAGGTTTTTCCGTGTATTATTCCACTCCCTTTCTTATAACAATACTATAACAATACGTTTAAAAAAAGTAATACTATATCAAACATAAAAATAACAATTAATAACAAAATACGTTAGAAATCTGGGTAAAACGTAAAATTAAATGAATTATGAGTATAGTTGGTTTCACTATTTTCATTTCACTGTAATATTTGCTTTACCGATGATTCAACGCTACTCTTCGACTCCACCCCTATTTTCTGATTTGTAGGAAGTTATAGAAAAATACGTAATAATTTTAAACTTTATTGATATTCAAAATACGCATTATTAGACAACAAAACATCTGTGCAATTTGCACTTTAGCGAAATAGTTTTTGTGAGTATTGATCAACTTGAATATTGCAAAACAATACGCCTTTTATTTATAAAAAAAGTGCAAAATTGTGTGCTTAAATTTGTGTTTAAAATAAAATCTACGTTGTTATTGGTTTTTCATATACTTCTGTAAAAAAAAATACAGTTGGTTTTTAAAGTGAAACATCTATGCTATGTTGTTTCTTACCAAAATCAAAAAAAAAATTGACAACAAGTACAAATTTAATAATGGAACACGGAATTCAAATACGGTAATAATAATTAATAATTCCATTTTAAGAGACTTCACTGCAAACGTAGAGTTTTTGGCCGCTATTTTGTTTAAACTCAACGGATTTAAATTATTTTTATATCATTGATTTTAGGGTGACAAGACCTATAAAATGAGGGGTCACTCAATAGGGGTTGCTATTTAAAAAATGTAAGTTACCCCCTACCCGCCACCCCCATAGGGGGTTGAAATTTTTTTATGTCAGAAAATCAGGAATGTTTGTTAAGAGTCAATGCCACAAACAAAATATCTGTACCTATTTTAGTTTGAGAAATACATATTTGTTTCGATATTTAATTTACACACTGTATAAGTAGAGCGTGACGGAATAGTGTTTCAGAAAATGGATGACGGTAAAATCCGATTCACAGCCAGCAACAAGTAAACTATATACTGTACTATATATAGTAGGGCGTGACGGAATAGAGCGTTTCAGAAAAATCCGTGACGGTAAAATCCGACTCACCGCCAGCAAAAATGTTTTGCGCCTGTAGAAACTTACACTTCAAAAATAAATCAGTCATTGAAAAAATACGAGTAGAAATATGTTTATTTTAGACCTTGAATCATCATTTGTATAGTTCTCGCATATCTTTGGGATAACCCTGCATTACCTAACTTGAAACGTACTCCAACCCTTTACCTCGAATGCAGCTTATTCCTTTTATTTACCTTCGGGCGACCTTCCCGCCTTCGCCGCAATTATTGTTATATTTTGTTTGATCGATACATTAAAAAATACGAATCGTTCTTGTATCTCTAATATTTTTATAATTACTTTTTCCATCGTTTGTGAATTAGAAATTTACGTAAAATATAATTTGAATATATGATTACTATTTTTTCCAATAAGCAACTAAGCCAGCAATCCGCCATTAAAAACAACTTTAAAACAAGATATAATTAGAAACTAATTTACCACTCTCTTATTTGCTAGTAAAATCATTTATTGCTTCTCTGATCAATAATTAATTAAAATAACTCTGTATTTTTTACAGAACTTTTTGTAAATAACGTTTTTTAGTTCATTTTATTCTACTTTTGTATCCAGGTATCTACTTTGTAAATACAATGACAATTTCGCACTTTTAGTGCCACACTTAATGAACAAAATAAAAGGAAACAATTACCATAATTGTGTTCAATAACTTTAAATAAGTTCAAGATAAGAGTATAACTGGTTTTGGTTAACAACAATGTTCGGTTATTGTTAAACTCTATACATAGGCTACCTCTTTTATTATTATTACTATATTTTAAAATATTTACAAAAAATTAATTACTATCTTTATCGTATTAAAAACGCTACTGGATAAAAATTGTATTTGAAAATTATTTCAAAATTATTAACAATTATTTATTATCATTATTTACATTAGTTGCAAAGAGGTAAAATTTGTTTGTTTGTTTGTATGTAGGGGTAATTTCTGGAACTACTGAACCGATTGAAAACTAGCTTTATTAATAAAAAAGCTACAATATCCAAGAGTAACATAGGCTAGAATTAATTTTGATTTAAAGGTTGAAACAACCTCTGAAACAATAAAAATTAATTGCTTTATTATTTTTTTAAAATTTAGTTTAGAAAATTTGTATATTTATTTCTTACAAGATATATAGAAAAAGTATCATAGATTTACATTTTGTCACGTGCTGCTAAGGGATGAAAATGTAGTAACAACCCCTTTAAAAATGTTGATTGTTTAAAGCTAGAGAGCTGAAATTTTGTTTATTTATTTCTTACAAGATACATAGAAAAAGTAAACTAAGTTCGCATTTTGTCACATTCTACTAAGGGGTGAAAATGTGATAACAACCCCTAAAGCAATAAAAATTAATTTTTATATTTTCCTTAAAGTTAGTGAACTAAAAAATTTTACATTTATTTCATACAAGATACATAGACAAATTATCATAGATTTACGTTTTATCCCGTGCTGCTAAGGGGTGAAAATGTAGTAACAACCCCTATAAAATATGTTGATTGTTATACTTCCCTTAAAGCTAGAGAGAACTGAAAATTTGGAACTTATTAATTTTAAATGTTTCATTAGAAATAAAATAAATAATAACACACTCAATTTAAATATTTAAGTCTAATGGGTGAACTGTAGGGTAACAGTCCCTTTACAATAAAAATAAATTTTTATACTTCAAATAATTGACACCTTTGTTTCATAAGTGGTAATCTGCGCCGTGGCGAGCGAAGCGAACAGTGGGCGGAGCCCTCTAGTTAAAACATAATAAAGTACAACAAACAAGTCCCATTTTTTACACCATTTCAAACCAATCTGTTAATCATAATACAACTCTCATAGATTTAGTGTTTAGTCTCTTGAGTATGTGTTATGATTTAAAAAACGCTTTTACCAAGCAAAGTTTGATAGTTTAATTTAAATAAATAACTATGTTTGAAGAACATCTTATACCAATACACATTTCGGTGTAAATCTACAAGACCTAGTTGTTTTATTTCTCGTCATAAATGTCACCAGGAGGAAAATAATCTTGTAATATTTCAATCTACAAAACTAATTTAAGTCGAAACTGATGTCAATGTAATTTAAGAAAGTGCCATGCTCTACTACCTAACAGCTTTCTTTGGGATTAGTAATACGGTAAAAATAATCTTACGGCTCTCTGTGTAATATAAGATGTAAAACTCAAGCTTATAGGTTTAAAACCTAAAGGTCCATTTGCGAGAACCAAAATTCACTGTTGTTTTTGTAACTGTTAAATTTATGTTCTACAAGATAAAATAATATAGTATATTATATATTTTGTACCTGAATTTATATTGTACGTTAAACCAATTTAGCAAAGCCTATATATTTTAATTAAGAAATCCGATGAACAGAAATAAATATAACAGCTGATCCATTTATATTAGAGCAACTACTTTTTTTACTCATCCATGTGTTAGTTTTAGGTTACCACCCTCTTATGAAGAAATGTACATCAACGTTGAATAAAAAGCAAACTATCATCATATAAATAATTATGTTTATTTGTTTTTGTACCTAAATTATGGTAACGGTTATATTATTTCATTTAAACACAGTGCTTCTCGAGTACCTATAATATAATATTGAATTCAACCAGGGGCGTAATCCATAAAGGTATAAGTTTCGATTTTACACTTTCTTGTCACAGTTTTTACAATCATGTACAGGTGTTCAAAAAACAATTAGAACACTTACTTTTAGTAAATCATACAATTCCACAGTTTGTCAACACTTTAGGTACAAGTGGTATGATTATTAAGCTGTTTGTTTAGGATTTATCATCTTAATTGTGTACTGTAAACAAAATTTTCTTAAAATTAAAGTTTAAATGAATAATAAATTTAAGTAATAGCAGAAAATATATTAACCCTTGGAGAAAAGGAAGATTTGGAGCATAATACTTGTTCCCTTTTTATAATAATGTTACAAAATCCTTAACTTATGCATGGAAAACAATCTATGAAATCTATTAAATCTATATTAACACAATCTTTCCAGCATTAATTTATTTTGGAGACGAGAACATGACATTTAATAATTAGTTTTTGTAGATAACAATTTTGAAAAGTAATATTTTTACATAATTAAATACATTATAATTTTGTCATTAAGTCATCAAAAACTTTACAATAAAATAGGTTCGTATGTAAAATGAGTAAATTTGTTCCATCGACTGTTAAGTTATACATCGAGGGTTCAGTTCAATAGTGAACTAATCCATTTTTTTCATTTCAAAAAACAGATTTGAAGTATAGCTAAACATTTTCAGTGTACCAAGTCCTAGTTCACCTTTTTGATGCCAGGTAGCATTACGTAAATTTAAAAACATCGGTAACTGTTAAGAAATTGCTAGGATGTACACTAGGCAACACATTTTTGTCAGGATCAAAATTTCACTGCAGTTGTTAAAAATTTACTTACTGCTTGAACTTTTGTATAAGTGAAAATATTACTTACTTTTACTTAAAGCTCAATAACACAAATGGCTCAATTTGGTACGGTACTTAAATTCGTCTTTTTGAACATGGGTTGCCAACACTGTTGCTAGGGGTGGAAATAACGGCCCAACTGTCAGGGTTTAAAACAACGGACCACTAGGTTCAGGGTTTATAAAATCAGAAACTAAACCAAAATAATTTACTTTACTATCTCTATATTTCATACCCTGGTGGTTCAGTGGTTCTAATTGATTACTTTTACAATTATCAAACAATTACAATACCTAACAACATCTACTGATTCTATAATTAATTATATCCCAAGACGAAACACTCACAATAGGTATGTCACGTAATGTTATATCTCCTAGACAGCATATGTTGTTGTTATTGTTCGGGCAACTTTGACAATTAATTACCGAAACACAGTTCTTTAAATATGAATATTAGACAGTCTGTTTGCCTACCTTCTGTACCAGTACTCCCCAAGTATGTCTCAGCTGGATCCCCCGAACACACTAGAGGCTTCGGCCTACACCGTATATCTCTTCCAAAACACTGGCCTGTTCAACCAACAGGGCCCCCGGCCATCTTCCAAAACTGGCCCTGTTTCTAGATCAGTAGGGCCCTTTTATAGTGTAGGCCCTACTGGGTTGACATAACTAGGTTTCTAAAGTATGTCTAGCTTCTGTCAACACTTACACAATATTTGAGTCTTACCCAAGCTAGTTCTATATTCTGTGTTCTCACCTTTCTGACTTATAAATCTTAAACTACTACAGTATTTATTGTATGTGATTATTATATAATTCTTAATCCTACACCATTAATCCTAACACTGTTCATTTAACAATTGACGACATACGGTGTAGTTAAATGTAGATAGGGTTTGCATGGATCATCATTAACACTGGCAAAGTCAGGTAAAGAGACAGGTAATTCAATTTTGTTTTGTCCTAAAGATGCGTATTTCTAGAGACCTATACAGTGGCAATTTGAACGATTACTTTGTTGATAGAACGCTTTTATATAGCTGATTCGCTTAAAATTTTAAGAATATCAGAAACTAAAAATTCAGTTGGAAATATGAAAACAGATGACTTTGAAAACATAATTTGACGCGTAAAAAAGCTGTAACCAGGAAGTCCAATTGAATTAAACTCAAAAAATGTACATCACATTTTTAATTAACTGACATTTAAACCATTTTTTTTTTGTGTGTACGGGATTGATTTTTAGATATTTAACTATTTAAGTAAAATATAAAATTTATCATTTCAGTTTAGCCGCTCATTTCAGTCCCAACCACCACAAAGTTTTTAGTTTATTTAAAATTCATAAAACTTTTAAGTTGTTATTAAAAGTAGATTAAAATCAGAAAGCTTACAAAAAAAAGTACTTTGTAACTATAACTTCTAAGTTTATTTTCTAAATTATGTCTGGCATAGTAACAGACAAGTTTTAATGTTAAATTTTAGTTAGAAATATATTTTTTTTTAGATAGGCTACATAGCCGACAAAACCTATTTCACATTAATTTGTAATAATCGATTTCCGTATTGAAGTACGCATATTCTGTTAGTTAACAATCAAATAAATTCGTTTTACATAATAACTTATCTACTAATACAAACAATAACTGGGTGTATTGCATTTTAATTGCAATATTGCTAAACAAAAATAAATACAAGTAAATACAAACAAATAATTAAACCCCAATACTTAATTTTTAATAAATTGGTAGATAATAGTTTTTTTTTTTTAAATTTAATCTGAAGTTTTTTTCTTTTTGATTCACCATCGATTACGGATTTCTGTTTAAACTATGAACATTTTTCTGATTCAAATTCAAACAAATTAGCAAGTCAGTAATACAAAGTTATTTTAGTTTTCCTAAAGAGAAATCCTCGTTCTTAAATGATCTTATAAGTACATTTTCGTTAAAATGAGCTGCGAATATACAAACTATATTCAGATGTAAAATAGGGAGCGATCAGTACGTATTTTTACGTTTAACGTTCATACGTAAATTTAGCCTAGACCGCTGGTCCATCCAGTTTTATGTTTAACTGTCTAAATATGGTTTATTTTACAGGTACGCAGAATATTCAGACAATGAAGGAGCAATAAGAACGTGAGTGATGCATTTATATTAAACAACTGTGAATTACATAAATTAGTTTTACATGTTTTTAGTAAAAGGCACGGTGATATCAGGGCAAGCAAAGTAGTCGTTTTATATGAAAACTAAATTTAGACTATGCATAAAAAACTGAAATTTTGTTCTAAAACCTTGAATGACTTTCTATGTTAAATTTAATTAACTTTTTACAACTGGTATGTTTAACCAGTGAATACAGAACCTATAAGAAGCGCTACGCCCATGTTAAAGATCCAGCCTAGTTTTATTTGAATCTGGCAAACTTAGCGCGGCAGCCGCTAGGTAGCGAGAGCGCTACTGTCGTCGGTTCGGCAAGTGTGAGTGAGACAGAGAATAAGCCAGCTATTCTCTGTCTCACTTACACCTGGGGCGGAGGATTTATGAGTCACAGACGGGTGGAAATTTTCAGGCAGCGCTACCTAACGGCTGCCGCGCTAAACTCGATTTGGCGGTAACCAAACCGCCACTATTCTCCGTAAGCGTTGCGCTTCTTATAAGTTCTGTATTCATTGGTTTAACCGAATTCCAGAAAACATTAAGCAAATTTAATGTTTAAAACTATTTTAAATTTAACGAAAGCGTTGTTGTTAGTTTTAATAATATGTAACATGTAATGATTATATTAAACTAAGGTACTATTATTTTCACAAGAGTTATTGGCCAATTTGTGTAGAAGTATGAATGTAAAAATGAGTTTTTTCGTAAAAATGTTCAGGAGAGCTATAAATTAGTAGCTTTAATATTTACGTATATAATTTTATAATATGAACATACCCGACAATACTTACACTGATACCCGACAATATTTGTGTGATTGCTGTTATATGTAGGATAGTTTAACCACACTCAGGCCTAACCTTTTGAGGATTTCATTGGTAGAATAAATATATCATGTAGGCCAACTATTGTTATTTACTTTTTGTTAAATAGTTCTAAGAAGCGCTGTTTTGATATAATATATTAATGCAATTGTTTAGTGTATATAAACTGTTATCGTAATTACGATCTCGGTTCTCTTACTACAGTGTAACACGTTTTTGAAAAGGCAGTGGTGACACCAAAACAAAATTAGAAGTCCATTGTGACTGTATTTATTAATACAATGGTTTTAAACGAATTGTTGGATTAGTTCTACAACAATAGAATGACAACAATGTGACAGAATTAAGTGGGGATGTTAATGTTTTATTTTGTTTTACAAGCCCTGTCATAACTAACTATGGGCTCTATTTAAATTCATGAGTAATCCAAAAATAGTTTAATGTAATATTGTGTATAAATAGTTGCATAGTTGTAAAAACAATGTGTTAACTTGAAAATACTTAAAGTTATCCGAAATTAACTTAAACAATGTTATCTCAAGTAACTGGCCAAAGTTCAAGTGATATTTCATCTATGCCCACTTGCCTGTCAGAATATTATTTCCAGACATTGATTGTACAGCTTCAGTGTGCGGTGTTTTTGGAGTTTTAATGAACCACATATACATTATTTGAATAATCGCATTGTGTCGTCTAATGAGTTTTGACCGATTCAACTTTTCGAAAAGTTAGCATTAATGTAGGTTTTAACAGCTAGATAAAAGAAATTTTTTTTTAAATAAGTATGAGTAACATAATATATTCTGTTGCCTGAACGATAAGCATGAACAGGTAATGATAACCATGAGGCCGTTGATTGGTTTTTGGCAAATATTGACCGTACACTTTTCGTCTGCTTAGGTTTACTTTGAAAGAGTCACTCACTTGCTCAACAACGAAATTTGTGTTTTCAATACTCATTGTGTGCCGAGTTACTTTTCCACTTATTGGAATGTCGTTTTGTCAATGAAGAATCTCTTCTCTTCTAAATTGAACCAACACTATAGCAAAAGACCCAGCGATTTATTCTGGAACTTTAATGGTTTCAAACTAAGGACCTTACTCAAGACAAGGTACACAGTAGGCTGTGACACCAGTGTCCAGTAGTTTTAAAATAAAACCTGTCATTTTTCAACTGCAAATATGTACGGAACGTATAACTTAACTCTGTTCACTGTGTAAGATTTAAGATAGACTGAAGAAAGTTTCTTCTACTGTCATCTTTCTTTTAATTAGCTAATTAATTACACGACACACTTATTAAATTACCTTTTAATTGTTTACTTAAAAAATGTATATTCCATTAAAAAAACTTGATGTATTTAATTTCCACCACAAAAATATCCTAAGTAATTTAAATACAATGAAAAAAAATGTTTTAACTTCAAAAATTTTTAACGTTAAAAAGCTTATTTTTACAACAAAAGTGAAATTTACACATTTTTATCATCGTAATCCAATACGATTGGGACAAAGTACAAACACCCACGCATATAAAAATGACTTAATTATGGTCAGTTTCCGTTGTTATTAAGACATATTCTAGATTTTCAAAGTACATTAAAATATATTTCTCCTTTTACTGATCTTTAGTTTTATATAGTTTATGGATTTAAAGATTTCTAAGTTATTGCAGACTGTGCATATTCAAATAAATAAAACTAAATGAAAATTTAAAAAATATGTTTTTATGACTAAAACAACTAATTATTAGTTTATGATTATATTTATAACTAGGGGAGACCCCTGCATGCTCCGCTCGACAACCCCGTTGAACTCTTCTATACACATATATGTTATGTTTTTTTTACAATAAAGATTAGGATTAATAATAATCTAAAAGCTAAGATGGTAAATAATGTTAAATATCCAAATCAAATTATTTCGTATATTTTATACCATCAGTTATGATAAAGATAAAAAACCGCAAAGCTCAGGTTTACACTTAAACAAAACTCTACCTAAAAGTTAGAAATAAAAATAATTGTTTCAAATTTTGAAATTATCTGTTAATGGAAATATTTGAGCCAACAGATATTTTATTTTTATTTTTCTAGTTTAATTCAACACTTTCTCCCTTTTGTTACTTTAGGCTAATGTTATTTATTAATTTGTACTTTTGAATTCTAACATGAGATAATTAGTAGGTTTCTGAATACGTAGTCTAATTATATTTCTTGGAGCAAACTACGTTGATATATATTCATAATTATATAGGCTAATATTATATAATATATTATAATATTGCATCGAGTTCATATATAATATTGCATGCATAATATTAATGAATAAGATTGTTCAGATGTATCCTGCAAAGTTCCAACTATAGTTGATATTTGTTAGGCTACTTATAATATCAACTTTTTAATACGTTTTGCTCTATCCATTTAACTAATAAATTCCCGAAGTAAAACTAATTTGCGTAAAAACTAAACTCATTAAACAGTTGCTGATTGCTGAACCAATACTAAACATAGTTAATAATTATTTATTATGGCGTTCCCTTTTCCATACAATATTTAGTATAGTTTGTATTCTTTTTACGTCCAACAGATGGCGCTCTTTACAAAAACCTAACCTAAAAGTTAGAAATACAAAGAAATGTTCAAATCAAGGTGTTAATGGAAATATTATAGCAAACAGCTTATTACTAAAAAGGCGGAAGTCCGCAAACGTAAATTTTCGGGAAATCAACAAAAACTGTATAGCCAATGAAGAAGAATTTTCCAAGTATTAAATTTATAGTTTTCTGAAATGAAATAGTTATATAAACTTGATAGTATTGTAAAAAAAAATATTATTATTTTTTAAGATTGTAATATACATTATTATAACTGTATAGACTTCTGCCCTTTTAACATTTAATGCCTTTTCTAGCTATTTAATCTTGCTTTTTGACAGATTATTCACTTCATGTGTCATTAAAGAAACTCCAGTTAATTGAGAAACAATTATTTTTAATCCGCAGTTACCAAAATTATGAAATAAAAGAATAAGTTATCATACAAATTAATTTTAAAACATTTTTAGCAGAATGTCAATGATTTTGAGTTAAATAAGAAGGTTTAATCCAGCTCATCCAAATTTTCCACGTCAATTTCAATGTTTGCTTCAGGTCATTGAAATAGTTCTTCATAAAATGGAACATGTTCATGTGGAATGTATTTCATACACTTCCTCAAATCGTTCATCTTAGGAGTTTTTATTGGTACCTTACCAGTTGGGTGGACCATTGTAATTGGCAAGTTTATAACAAAATTACTATTCTTTCGCATCATGAAAGTGTGCTTCACAATGCCATTTATTTCCTGTCTTGCAACACATACCCCGGGTTTATCTGAGTGATACTCAAAGTGATGAAATTTGCAAATTTCAAAATAGGGTTTTTCATTTTTGCGCTTTGTCTTAGTTTCCTCTGATGCCACATTCCTTTTATAAAATGCAGGCCACCAACCTTTTACATCATACACCAAACATCATACACCGTCTACCTCAACAACCATAAACTTTTTAGTTTTACTGCTTTTCACTATCATTTCTGTGACTTCATGTAGGGTTTAGATTCTGTCATGTTTCGTTAAGTTCTATTTTTATAATCGCTAAATCCCTGTCACATGGAAGAAAACTATATCCACGTATGGGGAAGAACTGATTAATCTTTTTGAATCGCTTCAAGTCTGTGAGGGCCAAAAATAATTTTGTAAAACAATAGTTTTTGTTTTGTCCTCCACAATTGTCAGCATATAAATGCAGATGGTCATACTCTGAATTAATTGAAGAGAGGTAGTGTAGGTAGTGAAAGGAGAATGTTTCATCAGGAGATTTTCTCGCCTGCCTTTCGTGATACACATAGATGGTAGCAACATTTTTTTTTCATATCGTGAATAGAAAATAAACTTACTGTGAGTTGCCTCATGTTGCTCCTGAACAGGTATTTTAGGTAGAGATATATTTTGCATTTAATCAATAGCTAAGGATAACACATTGGTGTTTACTCCATTTTTAGTGTCACATTCGTCTTGTTTTATAGAATTAAAGAATTTCTTTGATCTTCTTTTGTGAACTAGTTTTCCCGCGACAGCTGATCGCCTTGCAACATCGTTAAGATGGGGTGATTTGATTTTAGCACTTAGTTCTTCACATGTACAGCATGTGTCCACCTGAGGCTGACCAAAACTCAGATCGAAATGTTCATTAAAATAGGCCCAGTACGTTTGGTAACTTAAACGTACTCCGGAATTCTTTTCCAGAAAGATTTCGTACATCCTTTTAATATAAAATTGTTCGCTTAGAAAAGTTTTCTCCTTGCCAGAGTAATGAGTTATTTTTTGAGGGAATGACTTTATATGACTATCAATTTTTAAATAAACTTCAGAATCGATAACATTACTAGTGTGTGCTCCTCCTAGGTCTCTGACTGGTTTCCCGTCTATTTTTAATCCTCTCACTCTTCTCGCTCTCTTTTCACTTATCGAATAAATAGATATGAATTCTGCTGCACATACCTCAACTCTTTTGTCCCCGACCAGGATATTGCACTTAAATGTATTAGGCATAGTATTTCCTCCAGACCTTTTCTTTCGGCCAAGGTCTTGATCGTCTTCACGTTGTTTGCCCTTGTTATCTCGGGATCCAGGTCTCTTTCTTGCAACATCAAACACATCGATCAGGCCATGTAGAAATAGGTCTTGCTCATCTTTTGTTTTAAAACTAGAGTAAAACCTGTTGAACGAATATTGCAGATTTTCTTCACCGATTTTCTCAAAGCATTTTCTTGAGCAACTGCAACAAAAATAAACCCAGTTCTTAGAATGAAATACTAATATAAGCTTAAGCTAGTATATACAGTATTTAACACACTCTACTTGTAAAAGGTTAGTTACTTCAAATTTGGATTAAAAAAAACATTAGGCCTATTAAAAACTATTTTTTTAAAACTTTAACCTTAACTTAATTAACTTTAATTATTGGTTAAGATAATAGTTGTTTAGTCTTGAATTAACTTTCCCTATAGTCTATTATACTATGATTTTAGCATCTAAGCTTCATGTTAGGTTGTATTGTGAACCTAATACTACTTTATTGTATACAATACAACAATTGTAAAATACGTATTGCTAAAACATTAACATGAAAACACTGTCGAAAACCTGACTAACAATTTACACAGAACATTGTAGATCCAAGTAGGCCTAAAATGTCATTAAATTAATAGATTAGTTGTATTAATATAATATAATGCAAAATGCAAACAGTTTCTTACCTACAAGGGTCTCCAACGACTTTTGCTTCCACTTTCTTGTCACGATGACTGTTGTAGGCTAGGCCAGTCAACCTAGCAGTTTTTATTTTATTTCTTTTATAGTTTTCATCGTTTCTCTTTCTTTTTTTTCCCAATGAGAAAGACTTCATTATCACTATCATTATCTTACATAATAATTTATAAACCTTTTAGTTATAAACCCATAGTTAATTAAAAACTATGAAATAATCAGAAGAGCAGACTAAACAGAACACAAAAATGAGAGCTTCTAAATGTGACGTTATGTTTGGTAGTGGTAGGTTAGTCTTTCCTCTCAGCTGTTGGCAGATGATTCCTTATTAAAAGGGCGGAAGTCCGGACTTTAACAAAAAATGTAAACTTCTTGTTACTATAACCAATGACTACATATCAAGAAATGTAGTCATTGCTATAACTGCTATATTAATTTTATTTCAAACGCCCTTTTATCATTAAACGGCAGAGCTATCCTCAACCAATGAAAATTTGAAGAAATACGAAAATGTGAATATTTGTGACTTCCGCCCTTTTAACATTTATCGATTCTGTTATTATTACAGTCAATAAACATATTTAATGACGCTCACATTTTTGTTAAATACGTATTCAGTATATTTTTCGTGTTTTTATGTTTAATAGATGTTGCTGTTTAAAAAAAGTATATAAAAACCTGCTTGTATTCGAGTGTAATGTTGTGCAAAAGTTTCGAAGTAGGCTATTCGGTGAAGAATTTTCGGAGATTTGAAATTTTGAACAAACGAACATTTATATTTGTATTTATATAGACAAGTTAAACTAATTTACAAAGGATATATCTCAGTTTTGTGAAAAACTGTTTATTTGAAAGAGAGCGTTTTTTTTAAAACCTTCATACTATAATAAATAATCTAATACAACCAAAAATTAACCTACAAACTTTAACAGAGTACGTTTCCTTTTTAACTATTAACAAACCCAATTCCCGCAACATCCTAGTTAGCAACTCCAGGAGGTTGTGTGGTCTCCAACGAAGTTTATTTGGGAAACTCTCTGAACCTTTAATGCGATAGAAACATAAAGCGTTTAACCATTATTAGCCCATAAACTGGCGTACCCTCCTAAGGTAAACCACAATATTTTATAAACCATAAGGAATTTCAGAAAGAAAGGTAAATAGTATTGAGAAAGAAAAGTATTGAGGTATAAATATGACCAAAAAAATCTTGGAAGTTAATTTGATCTAAATCATTATTAGTCCTAATGTAGATTAAAAAAATTGTGCAATGTTTCTTTTAAAACAAATACACATCTAATTTTATGTAGAATTACGTAGAAACAAGTAAACATCTGAACTTCTTGGTTCCACCATATCGGAGAGGGGTTTACTTTACACAATTTTCTTGATTTTATAATAAAATTGTATACAATAGGTTTACAGTTACTTTATATAAATTTAAATTTTATTTTTAACAATAATTGCAATTGTTTTATTTAATATTGTATATAATATTACATTATGTACATGACAACAAATATTTAATCAATTAATTAAAAAATAGTTATTTAAAAAAAATAATAGTGAAACTCTAGATTTATAATCCCATGTTGGGAATACACAGTGCTGCCTTAATACATGTTCGAGTGGTAAACGGGCTTTCGTGTACCAACTAAATATTGTTAAACATTTTAACATTTGCATTTTAAAACTTGAAATTTTTCATAAAATTTCTTCAAGTATTCAACTACAATGTTAGATTGTTAAACAAATTTATTTCGAAAATGTGTAACACAACTTTTTAATTTAAAAAACACCTCATTAATTCGATACAAAAAGTTTAAAATCCGCCATTTGGTTGTAATTAGTTATGAGCTAAAGTTAGGCTAACTTTTCTCGAAAATGTTCATAATTAATGGTGTTCAAATTTCAAATCGATTGGTGCATAATTAGCTAAGCTATGAAGAGTTAAAGTTAAAACTTACTTGAAACCGCTCGTAATAAAAATGTTTTTTTTTTTAACGTCATGTGTCAAATGCTGTCAAAATGAATCGTAGCAATGTATCTTTAGCAATTGGTTTGCTCACTTTTTGCCACTTGAAAACGTAAGTTTTGGGAAACAAAATTTTTTAAATATTTTTGGTTCTTGATTATAAACAATAGTGAAGTTTGATGTGATTTCCTGACTTGGGATTTATATTGAGTTTGTAATTCCGCTAATCGGAAAGCTTTTAACGTATTTTAAACACATTAATATATTCCATACGGATGAAGTTTTCGTAATTGGAAAATGCATAATATAATAGTGATGTTATTTACTAAAATAGTTGCTATCCACTAAATAAATTACTAAATGTAAATATATGATTAGTTATATCAAATGAGATTAAATTAATGTGTTCAGCAAGCTACAGTACAAATTGAACATATTTTTAAAGAGCTGTTTCTACAGTTCTGTCGGACAAGTATTCATGATTTTTTTTCAAAAAATCTCTATTGATTAGCTCAAAATCCTGAAATCTCCATTTTATTTAAACAATTTTATTTGGCAGTCAGTTAAAAAAACTAATTATTCACTATTAAATATATTAAATAACACGTATTCTTGATAACATCAGTCAATTATAACGTTTTATTCATATTGCGAAATTCAATTTGTTTAAATAATGTTATATAATAATTCAGCATACCCTTAAACGTTTAGTGATCATATATCTATTTCTGGAGATCTACCAGGCTGATTTTCGTGTTTAAAATTTTAAAAATATTGTCATAATTACACAACATAATTAATTATGAAATTTCATTTTATCATTACTTTATAAGGACATTATTAAGTGATACAATATTTATACTTATTTCTGAAAATTTACAAGTGTTGTTGAAAAGGCGGTCATTATTATAAAAAAATTATGAAATGTCAAATTTATTTCGTCGTTTTACTTATAAAGGCACTTTTCAGATTGTTTGGTATTGTGTTACGTTATCACCTATTAAAAGGGCACTTTTGGGGTTTTTTATTTTAGGTTACAACCTATTGATACTTATTTCTGAAGATTTACCGGGCCAATTTGTGTGTGATTGGTTTAAATGAAAATGAAAATTTGGTCATTATTATAAAAACAATATGATTTGTCATTGTTATTTCATTGGTATATTTATAAGTATGTTTTGGGTTTTTTTGGTTTTGTGTTACAACACTATTGACTATTTTTGAAGATCTAATAGGCCGATTTTCTTACGGTTTGTTTGAAATAAAAGAAAATGTCATTATTAGCAGAAATTATAAAAAAAGGTCAATTAATTTATCAATATAAGGGCACTTTGGGGTTTTTGATCTTAGGTTACAACCTATTTATACCTTTATCTGGAAATTCATTTTGCCTTAAGAGTTTTTATACTAACCCATTAACTACAGCCTACCTATGGAGGCTTTTTACCTAGTTGAACATAAATTACCAATAATTACGACAAATTTTACTTCCAGTGAGCGTACATTATTATGAAAGTAAGTAAATTTTTCAATGTAATTGTGTGTTTCTCAGAACATTGTGGTAAAAGGTACAGTAAATATTTCATTTTAACTTACAAACTGAATCAAACATTGTTTATTATACAAAAATAAGCTATTTTTTAATTTCAGTCAATATATGTTTTATAATAGATTGCTAAATTAGAGTATTAAGTATTATTTGATTGTGAAGTTGCTTTTGGTTAAACATTTTCCTAACTTCAGTTTAAAATCAGGATGGGATTAATGTAAACACTAAGAAATATGTTTTTTGTTTAAAAGAAAAAAATGCTTTTGCAAGATCTTATTGAGATGATCATTGAGAGCGAACAAGATTCATGTTTAACATTAGTGTTAAGGCGTAAATGTATTACAGTAGACTCTTCTGAACGAAACCGGTGACAACAGATTTTACAAATAAAGCACAAGAATAGGCGGTACAACATACTAGTATGTAAGTTATATATAAATTTAATAAGTTATAATATAAAAGTTTTAATAACGTCATCTCGTATACAAACTTTGGTTAAAGTCTAGATCATAATTTGTATTTCCCCTTTCTAAGGAATTTCCCGAAATTCAGATCCAAATATACTGGTCCTCAACAATCGCAGTACATAATTCGTAAATATATTTTAAATGCAACTATTGTAGTATTGTATTTATTTTACTCTAAGAAAGGACGTTTTGGTGGGAAAGTTTGGAGGATGGTGTAATATACTCTGGCACTATGAATTTCAATTAACTTAATCCTACATTATTTAAGTCGAAAACAGAATATTCGTCATGAATCAGATTAAAATATTATTTAACGGTCGATCAGAGACAGTGTTTCTCAATTTTATAAATAATTTAAAAGAAGCATATTATTTAAATAAATATAAGGACCCCAACGGCTCAGTTCATGTCACGCATTGTTTTTGTTATTGTCTCATAAATTTTGTTTTTTTAATAAAGGAAACTCAAAGCTGTATATAACCTAAACATAATAGAATCACTAACTAAACATTCAACGCCCAATAATTTTTCTCATGTTAACAGCTAAATATACCTGATGTTTACCGGGTTTCCCAGAAGTCCGAGTACTGCAAAATATTTTGCAAACAAGCGATGTTATTCTTCAGAATATAATTATATGAAGATTATATGAAAGCAAATAAAATGTATTGAAATTTGTGTTTTAAAATGTTGTCCGCAATCTTGGAATCCGCCATCTTGAATATAACTTTTTTTTTCAAATACGAAGGAAATCTTGTGTTACATCATTTTAATGTAAAATTTCACGAAAAAAATAATGGTGAAAACGGGTTTTAAATATCACTTTTCGTTTTTAATTTGCAGGCCGTCAAACTTGGGAAAACAGTCAAAATGGCCCATCTGGGTTGACAGTTTTATCTTCCTTAACTGTTCCTAAAATTTCGTTTACTGATTAATTTCTGTTAATTTAAATTTAGTTTGAATAAATCAGTGCAACTCTTTAATAGCATTAAAAGTTGAAAATTAAACCAAAACGACATCCTTCTGTAGTGACGGTTTAAAATTTACTACTTAAAAAAACATACCAATCACTTATAACGAAACAATTATAAAACTGCATTCACAAACTGCAAAATGAGGATTAATGTCGTCTTAAAAACAATCAGTAATCTTTTAGAACAATTAACATGTGACTGATTTAAAAATTATTTCAAACGATGAAAACAGCTGATTTTTAGTGATCCATTTAAAATTAGTTTAAAGAAACCTTTGAGATGAGAAAAATAGGAAATGGCTTTCCTGTATTTAATCTAATTTAAATTTATCATAATACAAGCGTTGAATAGCTATGTAACACTCGATTTTATAGGAGTTGATGAATTATTGGAACGTCTTTGCAGGTCTAATTTTCACTTATAGATTCCGGTAACCTCAAACTTAATATGTCTCACCATATTCCACAAAGCATGGAGTTGTAGATAATTTATAGACGTAACTTGGTCACAACTGGGCTTTGATTGAACTTGCCCACAATTACAACTTTAAAGTGGATTTCGAGCAACAAACTGTATTGCAGCTAGACATGTATAAATATATGTGTATTTCGGAAGACTATTTCAGTGATACATTTTAAAGTGTATTACTCGCGAATGCAATTTATCCAATCCTGTATTTTAAATAAATCACTCGCAAAACATTTATTTCTATTTATTTAACAGTATAAATTGCTCCACTGACAATAGACTAACCAATAATTGAACCTATTGATCAATTGACTAAACTGTCATTGCTTAAACGTAAAATAATTTACCAAATGAATGCCATTTTCCCGATATATATATTGCTTTATTGCTGTAGCCAATTAAAGACTACAATCCTTAGCTGGGAACTATTTACCCTTTACAAGAACTAATTGTACTCAAATTAAACGTTAACTGAAAAATCTAGAACTTGATACAATTTTTTCAACACAATTTATTTCCTTCTTTCACATCTATTTGGAAGTAAATATAGCTTGAACTGATACTTTTAATAAATGGTTTTAATAGTTTAGTTAAATTATAAACCATAAGTAATAGTATACAATTTCAATCAATTAAACGAGCAATTTTTCTATGTATTATTACCAGAAAATAGCTCTAACAAATTTAATTAAATTTCATATTATATTTTTTCTGCTATTCATTAAAATTAGTAAAAGTGAATAAAACAAGATTCACAAGTAGCAAAACAACTTGTTGCTAACTCCATTTTGACGAGACATATTTGAGTAGGCTTGGTCCAAACAATCCCAACCTTAATATTTATTTGTTTCTTAATACTTTACGACAATTAGACTAATAAATACGTAGTGACTCGCGTATAGCTCAGATAAAAGCTAGGTAAAAGCTCAGATAAAAGCTAGGTAAAAGCTCAGGTAATAGCTAGGTAAAAGCTCAGGTGAAAGCTAGGTAAAAGCTAGGTACAGGCTGAGGTAAAATCTAGGTAAAAGCTCAGGTAAAATCTAGGTAAAAGCTCAGGCAAAAGCTAGGTTAAAACTTACGAGGTTCCAACTTAAACCTCTAATCCACTCTGCTTTCCTTACAAACTTTAAAATCTCACTCTTAGAATGTCTGCAAAATATTACATGGAAAGTAATCAAAGTAATACTAATTACAGGTGGAATGCTTATTTCTGCCCTTTCATAGGGTGCAAAGTGATGTGTGTAGGGTTGATAGTACATCATTGCATGCGTATCATTTTTGTTAAATACTCGTTAATAGTTAATTGTTAAAAGGGACATTAATAATTGTTTTTTCAAAAAAGCATAGTTTGTAAATTAAAAAATAAACACAACATTTTCACTGTCGGTACAATAATCAGCTGTTTCTCTAACAACTGTAATTAAAAATGAGGTTATGTAGTTCGTTAACAGCTAAATCATAACCAGCTGAATGTTTCCAGTTTGAGACAGATTTTTGAAAAAACAGCCAGATTATTTTAGTAACACCATTTGAAATAAATGCTTAAATACAAACAAAATTTACATAACATAACATAACACATTAGTTAATTCAAATTTATTAAATACAATTTTAAAACAAAATCTAAAACTAAGAGCAGCCCGTAGTAGTGGTTGCATGAAAATGCCACTACTCCAACACAAAGCAAGTAATTTTTATGCTCTCGGAGCCACCATTGTGTGGCGCCTTTTTATATATTAGGTATCTACAGGAAAACATTTTTGTGAAAAGATATAATAAAGCATTATTTAATGCACTCCCGTTCAAAATAACCACTCTAAAATATTTTATGAAGGTTGTCTTTCTTTACTAATTTTGGGTACATTTTTTGAGAAGTGGTACTTATCCAAAATGCAGATTATTTTTAATATGTATTTATAGAATTTGACAAAGTTTCACTAAAATAATAATGGTTATCCAGGAATAATAGAACGAAACTTATAGTTCTTCAGTCTTATCATTACTTATAGTTACACAATAATTATAGTATGGAAATATTGCGACTTATGCTTTCATTCAGGTACATTTCCTCACAAATATAAGTTTTAAAAATTATAGAATTACTTAAAATAAATCATAGATCAAAATGAATACATCAACCAAATAAAAACTAATTAATATTATTTTAATTTCAAATTTTATAAAAATACATTTAGCTAGTTTGACGTTTAGTTTTAGAGATAATTTTGGATGAAGTCTTTAAATAACACGCTGTATCATTATTTTATAATATTCCTCACTTTATCATACAGAACTCATATAGAATGTTGACGTCGTAGTTGTCCAAAAGAAGTGTGGAAATTTCCTGCTAGGACCTCATTGTTAAAATTAAATTTGTTTATTATCATAGCATTATGTTTATGTATTATTTATGTGTATATAGTTTTATTTTTGTTTTACTTTTGAAATTTTAATAACACCAGTTTGTAATAGAACACTCTACATCACAGTAACGGCAAAATGTTGTTTTTAAAAACAGCCAGGTAATAAAAAATTTAAAAATACCGGTACTGAAAGTTATAAATCAACAAAAAAAATATTTAATATTCAAGGAACAACTATATTTTAATTCCTAATTTGTAGAAACCAAAATGCAGTACAGTATATTGTTTTACTTACAAGTAATGTTTCATTTAAGACAAGCCAGGATTGTTGTT
>JAGFPH010008586.1:0-28424 GCA_018207615.1 Philaenus spumarius
TCCTATCATGGATATATATTGCTTAATGTACCAACTCCTATCATGGATATATATTGCTTATCCTATGTCCAAATTAATTCCAGAATATACAGATCATAATAATTATTCCAATGAGATAAACATACGTAGTTAAAGATTAGAATTTAATAATTTTTAAGGTTCTTTACCTTACAATGTCACAACTTTATCTGCGTCTACGGAAAGAATAAGTCATCACAAATACACTCGGTTACAAGAAAGTACATTAAATCTCTTATTATGTAAATGCACATTAAAATAAAGTACATTTTAACAACAACGACCGTTGCAAGAACAATTAATTTTAACAAAGTTGCACAAAATAGTTTAAAGGTACTTTAATTATTAATTACTATTTAATGGCCGGTAATATGGTGATTTGGGAACAGCTTATTTGTTTTGCAGGATGTGTTCGGCTTCTGATAATATATTTTTGTTGTTTGAATTTGAACGATTGTAATTTGTTTAGACGCGAATAGCAAAGTAAAACTATTTAAGTCAAGAACCTTATTGAAACTGAGAAAGAAAAATATTTTTTCAAGTAGTAATGAAGTACACAAAAATTCCAGAAAATAAGCAAACTAATATAAACTAATGGTTTTAAATCAATGTAGAAATTTTAAACGTATTAATAAACACCAATCAACTCGCAAAAGAGCAATTAAAACCCACATGATATTGTTTGAAAATTAAAAAAGCAAATTAGAAAGGAGAATCGTATAGTTAAGATAGGTAGGAATGCGAATTTTGTGTGTTATAATTTTCACTTACGTTCCAATTACACATATGAGGCAAATTGTATTTTGATATTATTTGATATAAAAACTGTTTTTTAATAGTTTTGAGTTATATAATTTTAAAATTATTCCCGTAAATGTACCCTATCTCTGTATTCCAAAGTATATATTATACACAAATATATATTGAATTTGTGACAAAACTATGGAACATGATTTTTTTTTTTCGTGCAAGCGCCGATGAAACAATAGTGCGTTTGTGAAACACCCATTCCTTTAACTGGTCCATCTTTATGATTATTGCCCAGATGGTCGTTTCATTATAAGACGTTGATGTTTGTTTTTACCGTCGGTTTTAGTTATATATTTTAAAACTAAACACTGTCGGAACTACTAACTGGACGGAACACTTGAAGCTCGAATGAAACTCAAACTTCTTGGCTATTACGACTGGTTACCCACTAATTAAATTTGTCCTTGCTTGAATGGATTGATTTTATTGATTTGCACTAAGCAATTAGGATTCTGCCAAGTGAACCTTTGTCACTCTATAACAAAAGCCCACCAAACGATTTTATATTTTTGTAACTATGTCGAGGTTATAACAATTAAGACGAACATGTAGGTATTTTTTTACCAAGATCATTTAATATAAATACCTGAGGCAACTCCTAAACTCTCTAGTAAATTTATAAATTTTCATAACGCAGGACACAATCCTGAAACATTTCCCATATTTTCTTTTAAACAGAGTGTTTCAGATAGTTGATAAACATCATGATCTTAGTCCCTACATTAAAACTAAGAACAATAAATTCTATACGTCTTAAAGTCAGAGAAATTCTTGAACAACGTTATGACAGACGCTAATTTAAAGTGCTTTCACTATGATTCTATTTTAAGGATTACTAATTTGTACATTAACTTTCCCATCAAACCTGTTTGTAAGTTCTTCCTGTTGCAAAAGTTTTGTGTAGCTGAATTAAATTTGTTACAGATTTGGAATTGTTTTTAATGACTATATTTTCCTTTAATGTAAAAAAATTAAATTAAGTTTTTTTATCAGAAAGTTTCATTTTCAAATAGTAATTGTATTTTTTTTTTTTAAACAACTCCAGCTAAAGAAAAGTGACACTCACGCCCACTCACAACGAATGTATTCAATATGGACACCAACCTTGACTCGACTGCAAGCATTAAGTATAAGGGTGTATGACGCTTGGATGAGCCAAAAATATAGTAATAGCCAACTCTGAAGTCCCTTCTCTCGAAGTAATAGCTGAAAATATTTTAGTGTTATAGAGGGTTCACCCAATTAAGACAACCCCCCACACTGTCGGAAATAGTTCCTGTTGCTTATAAACTATTTCTCTAAGTCTTAAATTTATTATTTTACATACAGGTATATGTAATATTGTTTGAATATGTCCCGCTTCATTTTGTGCGTTGTGATACACCCATCGCAATTTTCTCTTTTTAATTTACGTCTCTATTGGTTTTACATATATTTGCCACAACTTACTCCTAATAAACAATACTCGACAATTATAATTTTGTACGAAGCAATAATTAGGTCAGCAGAAAAAAATTTTCGAAAAGGTTGACTTACTTTGAAACTCAATAAGCCAATAAAAAGTTTGTTTTTATTTATTTCAAGACGCATCAGTTCTTTTCTTTATGGTACATTTACTCTTCATAACTATTACTTCATCAAAGAAGGTGGTAAATTGGGTCAACAAGAAACTTGACGAGCAGCATCGACCTTGTCTTGTTTGATTTGTGTAAAGTTAATTACTTTTGACGTTCAGAGTGGTTTCGATGAAATATCTCAATTATATTGCAAGGTATAATGAAGTGCATGAATTGATGACTAAGAACTGTTTTGCTTTCATTACATTGCAATAGCAGAAAGCTACAGTGAGAAATAGATATCTAGAACGTCAAAGTGGCATTTGAGGATTTTTTAATTTTTAAAAATTTTAGGAACAACCTGAGGAAATTTAAATTTCACTGTGATAGGAGGTTAATATTTTTAAGTGGATAATTATGATTTATGGTACATAATTTTAAAGCTTTACAAAACACGATCATCGATTACAAAATAATGGTGATCGGCCAATTTTTTAAGAAAATAAGACATTTGAAAAACGTATCAAATACAAGAACCGACTTATTTGGTAAAACCGATTTTTTTAATGACAAGGATGTGCTAAACCTGTTACTTTGATACAGTCTGCCGATAGTCATAACTTGTGATAGTGATATCTTATATGATTTTGACATTTCTCTATCCCACTCCCAGTTTATATATAATTATACAGTTTTTGATTAGTACTCAGTTCTGGTAATCTAGTCCTTGAAATCTTGTTATTTTTGGTAAGGTACCATAAATAAAGGCATTTAAGTTTGTTTGCTATTTTGATTTATGTCACACTTTTAAGTTTTCACTTGATAACTATGCATTCTCTCAAAACATCAAATAAACTCAAATTATGGCAAAAATGTCTGTGACGCCTCAGAAGAAGTATTATCTTTCAACACGCACGCAAAATCGCGAATGCC
Source organism: Philaenus spumarius (assembly GCA_018207615.1). NCBI lineage: Eukaryota > Metazoa > Arthropoda > Insecta > Hemiptera > Aphrophoridae > Philaenus > Philaenus spumarius. The sequence goes on from JAGFPH010008586.1 coordinate 3,318, forward strand.
AGGGAGGGGATGTAGACTGACCACGAGACTGGCAGGACGTCATGGTGTCGTGCCATCTCATCCAAGTGCCATCTCGTCCAAGTGCTATCTCGTCCAAATTCCACGAACGTAGGGCGGGGGGGGGTTAATTCTCTACCTGCCAACTAGTGCCATCTCATCCAAAAACCTATGCTATTGTTTACTTGACAGGTTTACAAAAACTATTGGAACGTCTAATTCTTTTTATTAAGGGTCTTCTATACATTGAGTAAAACAGCCAGGTATTAATTTGTTTACTTTAGAGTGTCAATCGAAACTACTATAAATACACAAACCTTAACTTTTTTCTTTATAAATATAGGTTTTATACACTTCGTAGAAACGAACAGTTTACCCAACTCAACTACAAAGTTGTACATACGTTTTTAAACTACAAACATACTGTAATCGGCCAGGTTAAGTAAAAAGTAAACATACTGTGACTAACTACTATAGGTTAGAACCTTTTAGTTTTTTTTTAATTTTAATTATATAAAGTGATAATAACGAAATATAATCATACTGTTATCGGACAGATTAAGTAAAACGCAAACATACTGTGACTACATACTATAGGTTCGAACCTTTTAGGTTTTTTTTTTTAATTTTAATTATATAATGTGATTTACACACCGCCACACAATTTCTCCACATTTCTTTTAATTTTTCTTTGTATACCGAAACCCGTTATATAAAAGACTAGGTTGGCCTCTTATGGTGGTCGAAAACTCCATATTCCTATAGATGTTTACAACTCCCGATCAAGTATACAAATGAGGTTTAAATTGGCAGTGCCCACATGTAAACAAAGGGGCTAGGCGAGGGATATGCGGTGAGGGTGCTAGGCGAGGGCGCACAACCACAGGCTACCTGCGTTGCCTTCCTCAACCCTTGTCAAGTTTTCACTTGGACGAGATGGCACTAATTAATGTGTTCATTCAACTGTAAAACTGAGCTGGACGAGATGGCACTCTTTTCTAGGAAATAGGGTATTGGACGAGATAGCACTTGGACGAGATGGCACTACATCGACGTCATAGACCAGGATCAGCTGTGACCCGTAGGTAGTGACCCACGTTGTTTGTACTTCAACTGGCGCCCTGTCTTTTGGATTCACTTCACAATAATTATAAGTTGCTTGTAGCGTGGCTGCTGATTTCGTGGAGCAGTGAAACACCTGTAAATTACATTCGTTATTCTTGGCCGAGTTAAAGTGCCACAACAGACCTAAGAAATGGACGTCTAGTGCGGTTCGTTATCCCGACGATAACTTTACTCTGTATAATTGTACAAATGTTCAAAGCTGATTACCTGCGAGTGGTTGTTTGGTATTGGTTTCATTATTTAGGGTTATAGGTGAGTGAGAGATTTAGGTTTTTGCTTGGGGTAGTGCAACCGGTAGCATGGTATCCATTGTTTTTTGTGCTGCGATATTAAGTCCCCCTAAAGGGCCCTATCGCTACAGTCAGAAAAATAATTAATTGTAAAATATTGGTAGGTAATAAGAAAAACACACAAAAAGGATACAAAGAACCATTTATTATTGGTTTAACGTTTTTCTAATAGTTGCTAAAATGGTCAAGGATTTATAATACATCTTGCTGTCACATCTTGACTGGCCGTATTTCACGAGTGACGGACCCACAAAAACGGTATCCCAAATCTGTTAACAACCTCTAATATCGTGGAAGTTTTCAGTAAACCCTAATCCTATGCAAATTTCGTCCTAAAATTAAATAATATCATACTGTCTAGAATCTACAGACAAGACAAGAGGGAAGAAGTATAAAGTAAATAGTTGTAAATGCCGATCTAAAACCGTTAGATTTTGACAACCCAATTAAACTTGTACTAATCATGTTACTGTCCTCCCTTAGCAATAACCTTCCCAGAATAATAATCACCGTATGTTTTCTAGTTGAATAATATTTCAGATTTCCCAATATGTCTGGCGATACTTTTACAAGAAAATTCACTATCATGAGAATCTTTTTCGACACATGTTATCATTCTTTAGAAGCTGTATATTTCAAAGGACGGGTTGTTGAGACATAGAGGTTAAAGTGCACTCAAGGATTTCAGAGGGTCGAATGTAGGGAAGGGTAGAAAGTAGGCGGAAAGTTAGCTTTGACACTTGGAACCATGAGAAACTATGTTAGCACGTGTTCTTGACTGTGTTGCCATCTATATACTGACATTATAAGCTGGTTAAGTTTGTTAGCCCATACAAGGATTATTTGTAGAGATACTATAATCACACTATTCTCAACAGTCTACAAAAAAACTCTTATTTTATTTATATATAGATATAAAAAGTCCCATATCTATACATTATTTACATGTTGCAAGTAATACAACACAAAGCTGTCGCGACAACTTTGAAAGTAGGCAAGTAGGCCTATAAGTATTAACTTGATTAATTTTATAAGTAGTACGTAGTGTCCCTTCCCCTACAGCGGACGGCATCCCCACTTGCCTATATTCTTCCCTCCCTCCAGCGCATCGTAAAGTCCTTGCTAAATCTAACTAGCTATACATGACCTTTTTGAAGTACTTTAGGGTACTTAGAAAGATTGTTTTTAATAAATTTTTACAATATTATAAAATCGACATTTTCTCATAAAAACAGAAAATCTACTAAATACCATGTTGTAATTCATTTTCTGTTCAACATATCAACAAGAGCACAAATTACAATTCCTTTGTAATAAAGCAAATAATTTAAATAATTCGACCACGCAGTTGAACCACTGACGTGAGTTGAGCAAATTTCCAAAATTAAGTTTATAGGAATATGTTTTAGGGTTTCAACCAACAATTTGGGAAATAGGTCTATTCACGACGGTGCTGAATAGCTGCAAAATGGTTCGTACGCCATTCCAGTTATTGGGAGTCTCTTCAATACACAATGCATTGCGTGCTTCGCACGCTAACCCCATGGTGAAATCCACCAAATGGCTTTGAACCGGGTAATTTTATGGTATTTTACGTTTCGATCGATTTTGGGCGAACCAAGCGAACTATAAAAAAACAAAATGTGCAGAATAACATCCTATATTTATATTTGTAGAAAAAACTCTAAAAAAATCATGCTTCTGATTGTTGGATTTTTTTGGCTAACGAACTCGTCCGAGCGACGTTGACAACCAACATGTGTACCAAATTTGAACCAAATCAGACTTAAAATGCGGCCGCTAGAGTGTGAACACATATATATATACATATATGATTTTTAATGACTCCCCAAAACGTGTTCTGGGGACACAATCGGTGCACTGCAATAGCTCATTTACCCTATGGAAATTTTCTAATAAATGGGAAACACTTCCTCATTTTGTACAATGTTTACCTGTTGTATTGTGCTAGTTTTAATATTCATTTTAAAATGCACACACTTATTTATCTAGACGAAGATACTATTCTATAGCGAGGTTTAAAATTAATTAAGCTGTGTTGAAGAGTATGTGTACCAAAGGCATTTAATAGTTAAACATATAGTTTTTATACCAGGGTTATAGATAATTTAAGATTATTTTTGTTTGGATCACGGTTTCCCGACAGCAGTGAAACAGTGCCCACAGTATGTGTGACGTTGTTTTATGTGTTTGTATAATGTTTCATGTGTGTCTTTAACTGTAAATTTTAATGTATTGACGAAGTTATATTGAGTGAAACACTGTGAAGATGAAAGAAAAGCTTTGAAACGCGTTAGGATAAAAAGAAGAAAGAAGTCACGTGGTGGAAACATATAAGGTGACTTATTGTTAACATACCATAATGTTTTAAAAAAATTATTTGAACTAACAAAATTGAATTTTTTTGTTGATTATTAATTTTTACTTGTATTTTTGTACAACTTTTGTTATGCTTTCTTAACGTACACAAGCTAATTATGCACTTTGTGTATTCATATTTATTTAATGGATTTTAAGGTTTTTATGTATGTGTGAAGTTTACAACTTATTATTGTCACTATGGTTATAACTGAAACTTCTATTTCTACAAATAAGTTATTTTGATTGTACTTTGTGAGTTACTGCTGGATGATATCTTTGTTTTTCATTAATGAATATTTTGCCACAAGCCAGCGCTATTCACATGAAAGAAATGAGTACTTTCAAATTGAAAGTTACTTATCAAATTTAAATCAGAAATGACCAATTGTTTACGGGTTATACCTCTCTAACAATAAATAAAACTTCTATTGGTTATAATACAGTACTGATTGAATTTGGCTCCGAAAAAGCAAAAAGTATGTATAAGTTTACAATAGAAAATTGGTTTGTCACAGCAACAAATATATAATGTATAACTAACGAAAAACAATTTAAAAAAATAAACAAGATACATTTTGATTTATATCTTATTAAAACAATTGTTTTATGTATAACCCAAAATACTTAGGTTTAGTTTATGACAACAGTTAATTATATAAAACAAAAATGATACCATTTAGTTATAAAAAATATGCTTTTCCAGTAAGGTTAAGTTTGAAAGGCCTTCACAAACTAAGTTGAAGATCAAGTGTTCACACCTTCTTTGCTAAGCGAAGACTTAATTAAACGGCTCAAAAGATCTAGGTTTGTTCGACTCACTGTCTCAGAAGATATTAAACTAAGTTTAGGTAAATATCTTCCACCAGCATAACTGTGATATGAAATTTTGTTTAATATATTGCATTGAATTAATATTTATAAAACAGAGCAGCTATGTTTGTATCATACTTTCATTTTAGTTATGCAGTTAGAAACATTTTAAGAATTTTAACAATTAGTTAGCAGAAAAGAAATTAACACATCTCAAAAAAAAATTATGTACTTGCTCTTGCATGGTTTAACAATAATAATGACCATTGCCTAATAATTTATATTAAAGTTCTCAAGTGTAGCCTTTCTTTAAAATTTAGTCAAATACATTTTGGAAAGATACCAATAAAACATAATTAAAACTGTAATATAGAGGCTTTTATGACATTTTAACAAAAATTAGTTAACATTTAAGCAAAAATGTTCACATGCCTTGTGGTTTTTCAGAAATTTTCAGTAATTAAACAGATTAGGCAGATCTGACAATAAACCTTTGCTTTTTAAACATTGAAACATTATGTCATAATTTAAACTTCGACCAATTAAAAGTACAACTAAGCACAACATTAACACAAGGGTTTTATGAATTTTAGCTGCCTTAAATCATATTTGAAGAACGTCAGCATGTTTGCCAATGTCATGACTGCATAATTTGACCAAAAAAAACTACTTAAAACTAAGTAGGCCAGGTTACGGATTAATATCCCATTACTTATTTATTATACTTTACTTGAATGTTCTTCAAGCTTCTTATAAAACAGCTTTTTACATGGTTCAATTACATTTTTAAAACTTTACATGAAAAGCTTTTGTCAGGAAGATTTCTATCTTCCTAGTTTTTTTCTGTTAAAGTGAAAGAGAAAACCCAGTGATGGTTAGAATTGGTTTCCTCTGAGCGCTACACTTGAACGCTACCTATTGATTCGTTAGGTAACTGTTTGTTACCCTCAAACATTACTGTATGCAAACTTCAAAACTATTTAAAGTATTTGAATGTTATATTGCTTTCGATTTTGGTTGTAACAATTCTTATAATTACTGTACAAATTCTCTACTCTTTTTTAAGGCAAAAACCTTGTTTGGTAATTGTCTCATGTATGGTTTCGTATTTAAAAATTTACAATGCCCGATTATTAATGTTTCTAAAATGGATTAATAGTCTTGTCAGTTAAGGTTTAAAATGTTCTGTTTAAAAAAATCCTGATGATATATTGTTTTTAATGTTTTATTTTAGTGGTATACATGTTGGGATTTCCATTACGAAATTGTATACGTAGTAAAAAAAGGTATTATAGGTTAAAAGTCACAAAAATAAGTTTTTTCATATATTATCTCTTAATTTATTGGTTTAAACTTTTAAAGCTGATCTCGGTTGTCTTACAAACCATGTATTGTGAAAATAATTCTATAGACCCAAAATTTTTGATAACTTGCTCTGAAATTTTAGACCAAGGCGTATACTCCATTGTTCGTGTGATTGATTTTCGTGTCCTTTGAAAAGAATATTGTTTGTTAGCATCCACAAATTAAAAATGGACTTTTAGCACATTATTAATATTTATAATAAATAGGCCTACCAAAATAAAGCAATTTTTAAATTTCCCTTCAACGGGAGTTTTGTAAATCCTAAAGTGTCTAAAACTAAAAATGAATAAATATCTCTTTCACATTTATAGTGTTTCGTTTGCTAATTATGATAAATTTCTTCTTTCTTTTAAAAGCGATAATAACGATGTGCCTCTGAGTGTAAACTTAAATAATTAGTCTGGTATAGTCCCTGATCTTCAAAAATTACTATTTAATGTTGTTAATATATCGTAAGTGGTTGATATTATTATGATTATTTTTAGAATCAGTTATTTTTTTAGAGAACATAATAGTTTGTATCAGTTGCATTTAAAACGATTTGTTTAAAATTCAATACAATTTAAAATATTGTGCTACACACATTTATTTGATCAATATCTGCTAAATATTTCCTACTCTCTACGTTAGATATTCTATATATAGTATAGTTCAATTTGTTCAGTAAATAGAGGTTGTTCCAACAAAGTAAAAAAAACGTTCTTTTCTAGATATTTTAAAACGTAATTATGTTCTTTCTTCTTTATTACGATAGCCCGAAATCTAAAAAACTAAATATTTGTAATACTTAAAAAATAAAAGAGTTGTGCCGATTTAAACGTTATATTTTATCAGCCCCTGCTCGCTTCGCTCACAAGGTGCTAAATGCAAACAGATTACTGTATACTCTGATAATTTCACGGAAATGACGATTGATTATAATAGAGGCAGCTGTTGTATAGGGGGTAGTGAGGGTCGCGATTATTTGGATCCTGACGCAGAGGTTTGATTAGGACAGACACTTGAATCGTAGTAGGGTGGCGGTAACATAGGTTCTGACTCCTACACAGTAAGAGCAGAGGTTTTGTGTGAATTACAAACATTTTTTACTATAGAGAGATATTAGGTTTAATGAATATCAGTGGCTTGACATATCTCTTTAAAAGTAAAACCTAAATGAATAACACCCGGTGTAAAAATAACTTTCCATGCACTGGATCACGGTAACTAGAACTACACGGTATGTGTCACGAGAAAGCTGCGCAGTAACTTTGAGCTCAGATGACGTCACTGACACCGTCTCATGCTTCCCGCCTAGCAGAAGCAGATTGACTTGCACTAACTATTTACGAAACAATGATTTGCTGGGTTCGTTATGTGTAATTTTTACACAAATGTGTGCTTGATGTGTAGTATAGTTTTCTTCTAAACAGTGTAGGCCTATATAATATTTTAAGTTTAAGTGTGTGTATATTTAAGTGTTTTATAACAAAATGCCTTGTTGTGCAGTTGCCGGTTGCACCAATCATACGGATCACGCAAAGAGGTTAGGAATTTCCTTTCATAAATTTCCTAAAGATAAACTACACAAACAGTGGGTATATTTTTGTAAAAGGAAAGATAATTTTAATTCACTTACAGCGCGGATTTGCTCTGAGCATTTTTTAACGACAGATATTGAAAGAGACTTAAAAAGTGAACTATTAAACAAACCTACCTAAAAAACACATTTTAAAACCCAAGACAGTTCCAAAACAAAAAATACCAAATGCCCCCACAAACCCCCCCCCCCCCCCCACATTATCACAACGAGCCGAAAATCGTGAATCTAAAAATATTAGAAAATCTTTGCTTCATGATTCAGCAGACAGTGTAAATACTGTATTCAAACACAACTGATGATCAGGAAGCTAATTCTTCCCAATTTAAATTTAACACGACCTATATCTGGTGATTTATCTACGGTAGAGGATCTTTTATATGAAAACGATAATAATTTTAAAAAAGAAAATAAATTACTTATAGTAATGCTAGTGTATTTATCAAAACTCAAACAATCATTAGAAAAATATGAAAAAATATTTACCGTATGTCAGCAGCAATATGTATTAAAGGGAAAATGTACAAACTGGTCGGCTGATGATGTAGCAAAAGCAGTAACTATCAGATGCATCTCTAAAAAAGGATTATCATATCTAAGGGAAACATTAAAATATCCCCTCCCAAGCGAGACAACCATAGAAAGGCGCTTTCTCAATTTTCAACCCCTCCTAGATTTTTAGACATTAGTATGAATATATAATATATGAAGATTTTCATAAGGATGTTGTCATCAGTTTTGACGAAATGAAAGTTAATTCAGCCATCTGTTATGATCGTATTGAAGGCAAGTTTAGAGGCCCACATGTGAATGTCCAGGTCATGATTATCGTAGCCTAACACGGAAATGGAAACAGCCGATTACAGGTACAGTACCGGTTTTGTTGTATTTACTATTTGTTATGCTATTGTTATCACTTAATATTTGACCTTGAATATTTCCATTTTAGGTTTATTAATTGGGTTTAGGTCATTCATACTATTAATTTCAAACACATCAACAAAATGTTTCCTTAAATTTTTGTATGTGCAAGTACATCTTTTTATAATGAATACAGTGTAACTATGAATTTACTGTCGATAAAAAAGGTTTTACTATAAAAAAATTGCACCTCAAGATTCCCTAGAGTGTATATGTAATCCCATGAAAGATTGTATATTTTCCGTTCACCCAATAGTCGTGTAGGGTGATGGTTTTAAGAAACTTGTCACTGGCGAAATCGAATCACTGTAGAGATGCCGGGCGCTTCGGTGTCAGTGACGTCATAGCCAACAACAACCTGCGAGTGATACATACCGTCTTGTTCTAGTTACCGTGCACTGGATGATCCATAATTTTAAGTTACGAACCGCCTTGGGGACGTTCGTGTGTTCCAAACAGACGCATACTACGTTACATGCATTGTATTGTACTACTCGAGGTAGTCATATCAAATAAACAGTATCTATAAGATAGATCTGATAATATCTATAAGTATTGTAAGTATAAGTAAGATAGTATCTTTATATATAATACGTGAAGCCGTTTTTTGTAAACACAACTCCTCCCTTATTTCTGGACCAATTTTAATGTTTGAGGTTTCAAAAAATTCGTCTCATTTCGTGGTTTTGCAATAAGGTTTTAGATGTCAAAAATTCTTATCCTTAATGGCGTGAGCTAATCTCAAAGGTCGGGTTTTCCCCATAAGATTAACATGGAAAATATTTAAAGACCATTTCTATACAAAACAGCTGTTTATAATAAGAAACAAAGTAATCCAGCTGATTTCGTGGATGTAAATAACGATGATTACAGTATTCAGAAGGTTATAAAAACATTTTAATACAAAACAGCTGTTTATAATAAGAAACTAACTAATACAGCTGCTTTGTGGAAGTAAATATTGATTTGTATAAGGGAGGAAATGAATTATTTATTCAAATTATAAAATTTACGAACTAATTTGTTTTGAACATTTAACATCATTTACCATCTTAGTTTTGAGGTTATTATTTATAACATTTTTGTTAGGTTTTTGATTAAGTGTAGACCTGAGCCTTACTGATTCTTTTAACCTTTATTATTACTGCTGTTATAAAATATAAGAAATAATTTGATTTGAACATTTAACATTATTTACCATCTTAGTTTTGAGGTTATTATTAATCCTACACTTTTATTATAAACTAGCTGGCCCGACCCGGCTTTGCACGGAGAGACTAATCAAAGTTAAATATGGCGATTTTTAGTAACTTTAACACCCCAAAACCCCCCTAAAATTTCGAATTTATTGAAAACCTTTCTTAGCGAGCACCTAGGGCCCTAGAGGAAGCTTCATACCAAATTTCATTCCAATCCGTTCGGTGTTTTTTTTTTTTACTAAATTTGACCCCCCTAAATCCCCCCTAAAATTTTGAATTTTTTAAAACGTTTCTTAGCGAGCACCTATGGCCCTAGAGGAAGCTACATACCAAGTTTCGTTCCAATCCGTTCAGTAGTTTTTGAGAAATCGTGATTAGTCAGTGAGTGAGTGGTATTTGGCTAGTATATAGACTAGTGGAGCCAGCAATGCTTCGCTAATGTTTGATTTAATTTTAAGGGTACCTAGTTATCCCATTTCATCCCATTTACTTAAGTAATCAAATTGCAAAATGATTTTTTTGCCACTTAAGAATATACTACACAAATTTAGACTTATAGTTTGTAAACCTTTATAGATAATACAGTAAACCTTTTGTTTGCTTTTACATAATCTAAAAAAATGGTAGTTGTGAAGAATTGTACAAAATTTGATTTTAATAATTAGTCCAATTGGTCCAATCGTAGGCCTAACCTAAAATTATGTTCAGTTTTTGATCCAAACAGCTGTTTTTGTGCCCCTGATAAAATCGATAGAAATCTTTCTTCCATAAGATTAACATTGAAACTTTGAAGTCCAGTGAGACACAGCCCTAATGTCCTAGGACTTCGGTAAATGGCCTAAAACCTTCCCAGGGTTAACCTGTGTTACTATGCAAAATTTCAAAGCAATCGGATGGACGGTTTGGTAACGCATAAAGGACAAACAGAAGACAGACAGACATACATTGAATTGTATATATATATATATACTAGCTGACCCGGCAATGCTTTGCTATTGCTTAATTTGAAACTTTGAAAGCCTGTAATTCGTATCCCTGAGGGCCGATGTAAATTATATTGAGATTCTGCTCATTGCTTGATTTACCTAACCTAAAATTATATTCATTTTTTGATCCAAATCAGTTGTTGATCAAAATCAGCTGTTGATCAAAATCAGCTGTTTTAAGCTTTTCATACGAACAGCTGTTTTTTGTGCCCCTGATAAAATCAAAAGAAATCTTTCTTCTTCTTCCTTAAGATTGACCTTCCATAAGATTAACATTGAAACTTTGAGGGCCACTGGGGCGTAGCCCTAATGTCCTAGGACTTCGGTAAATGGCCTAAAACCTTCCCAGGGTTAACCTGTGTTACTATGCAAAATTTCAAAGCAATCGGATGGACAGTTTGGTAACGCATAAAGGACAAACGTACATACATTGAATTTTATGTATATAGATAAAACATAACATATGTTTTTAGAAGGTCGCACCGGGGGTTGGCGTGCGGAGCACGCAGGGGTATCCCCTAGTCTATAAGTATTGTAAGTATAAGTAAAATAGTATCTATAAGTATTGTAAGGATAAGTAAGATAGTATCTACAAGTATTGTAAGTATAAGTAAGATAGTATCTATAAGTATTGTAAGTATAAGTAAGATAATATCTGTCTTATAACAGATCTGTAAGATAGTGGATGCAGTAATGAGAGCTCTAAAGTCACTCAGGTTAACATCACATGCAAGTGTACATGGCCAAGATGTTCTAAACTTTCTACTTAAAGAATCAAAGGCAGTGTAGAGTTGAATGAACTGGCAAAGGGAAGGATCATCCACTATCTAGAGTTTATACACACTAACTAAATACCCGTGCTTCTCTAGGTGATGTGTTTGAACATTTTTTAAATATAATAGGATATTCTGTAAGTCTGTACGCATTGGGATGTAGGAGATTTCTTGATTAGTAGTTTCTTGAATGTATTACAAATGGAACAATTAATATATTTAACTTTTAAGTTATAGTAAAACCTTTAAAATCCAATACATTCAAATATCCACTTTTCTGCTGTTATTTTGCAATTCTGAGACTAGTTATTGATGTTTAGAGTAATGAATAACCAACGTTTGGTTCTGAGAGTAAATTCCTTCAGAGTAAATTCCTTGACCGTTTAAAACTAAACAAAATAAGTCAAGAACTTTTTCCAAAAATTACATTTGAAATTTCTTCAAAAATACCTTTTTCTCTATTGGAAAACGGTCACTTTACACACTTAAAACTCCAATAACTATTTCCAAATCTAAAATTTCTAACCATATAACAAGTGATAAGCATTAAATTTTAAGTGGCAATTATTTTGCACGGTAACTTGTTCCAATTATAAATAATGACACAGACTTTGCGTGCATAAACCTTTTGTCTCAACACGCCTCATAACCCTTCTGTTAACCTTAACCTTCTTGTAATTGCATTATAATGATGTACGTTCACCAAACGTTTGTTATTTAATTTTATGTATAACAATAATAGGCCAGTTGGTAGAGGTAATTTTAGACCAAAAGTTCCAGTAATTTACAATACGGCTGATTTTTTTTATAAGTATATTCAAGTATGTAGATTAACATAAAAAAAGTTGACCAGTCTATCGATTTCCCAAAGTCGAAAAAAAATCGACTATAATTATTTTTTCGATTATCCTTATAATTTCGAGCTGGGATGAAGATAGAGAAAAATAAAAAATACCACCGTGTAGGGGAGGTATTTTTCAACAAAAAGGTCATATGTATTTATTTCGTCCAAGCAATGGTTTGTCTGGAAAAATTTCGAAAATGCAGGTATGTATTTTGCAGCAGGGGAAATCACTAAAAGGGGACATCTTATTCATATATGAAGCATTGGCTCATTCTAAATTGGCCAAATTTTAATATATCGAATTGAAACTTGACTTAGGAGTTAAAATATATATTTTAAACATTTATGCTGAGTTTCAGCTTGTTATCTTGAAAATGACCCGATCTAGGAGTCGATTTCGATTATCGATTTTAGAAGTACCGGACCCACGAACTAATTTCAATCTATTCCAATTCCAGTTTCGTCAATTTTTGAAATATCAACACCAAATTTGTTTTACAAGTTGAGTACACCAGTATAAATATTCTTAGTAAGTATGAACGATTTTTTTCTTGTTATTTTTAAAAACGAGGCGCTTGAAAATAGTCTTCTGTTTTACCTATCTCGTTTTAACTATAACACTTTTGGATTCAACGACTCCATTTTCAACATTTTTTAACATATCGATTTAAAAATTGGTACAGAAGTTAAAAATACAATTGTTTTTGCTATACTTATTTTAAAAGCTGTATTTTCAAAAATGACTAATCTGCAGCTGATCAACTCAAGCGTTTTGATGAAAAATCTAAAAAGGTCTAAAATTATACTTTTTTAATTTACTTGTGCTTTTAAAAGCAAATGATGAAAAAGGTTTTTACTCCTTGAACTTGTTTGAATATATATATTTAACTTGTAAAAAAACTTTCAGGTTGATATTTTGAAAATTCTCTAAACTGGAGCCGATTAAAATTTGTTCGTGGGTCCGGTACTCCTAAAATCGAGAAACCCATTGATGAGTCAAGTGGCTCTAGATCGGGTAATTTTCAAGATAACAAGCTGAGACTCAGCATAAATGTTTAAAATATATATTTTAACTCCTATGTCAAGTTTCAGTTCGATATATTAAAATTCGGCCAATTTAGAATGACTTAACTCTTCATATATGAATAAGATGTCCCCTTTTAGTGATTTCCCCTGCTGCAAAATACATACCAGCATTATCGAATTTTTTCCAGACAAACCATTGCTCGGAGGAAATAAATACATATGACTTTTTTTATTGAAAAATACCTCCCTTACACGGTGGTATTTTTTATTTTTCTCTATCTTTATCATAGCTCGAAATATTAAGGATAATCGGGAAAAAAATGATAATCGATTTTTTTTCGACTTTGGGAAATCGATAGACTGGTAAACTTTTTTTATGTTAATGTACATACTTTAAGGTACTTATAAAAAAAATCAGCCATATTGCAAATTACTGGTAGTTTTAACCTATACCGACTGGGCTATAAATGTACTTATAGTCTACATATAAGAGATACTCCTACATCCCGTGTTATTTCTAAAACCTCAAAGACCTATTTTAATATTTAGTACGTAAAGTATTTCACACCGTGCGATCTGGATTTATGATTGTTTTTATCAAATAATGTACCAGTGCTGTATTTTCTAAGCTAGCTAAAAGTCCAAATATTGACGATTTAAAGATGCGCAAATATGTTCTATTATAAAAATTTTACGCACACATTTGTTGTTAATTTAAGAAGTTAATTGAATGTACAATTATTTTGCGAGTTATTTATGTCTCTTTTTTCGACACATCCTGCTTTATCCTTTACAGAGAACAATTTAATACCTTTGCCACTGTAAACTGACTACATTAAAATATCAACAGCAAGTAAGTAAAGAGGGGCTATATCATTTTAACACTGTATGTTATAGCTTTCCATTGCGTGTACATTAATTTTGCTTATAGTTTTTCATGAAGTCCGAAACGAATGAACTTAGAGTAGGCCTACGTGTGTTACGCTGGTATAAATTTAATATTTGTTATTATAATTTACGATAATGTATATGTTTTGCTTTTACATGTTTATAAATATGTTTAAAACGCTAAATTTATTTCTGGCTAAAATTGTTCTTAAATATCTAAATATCTCGGTGATAACACGCACAATCAGCCAGTAGGTTATTGCAAAGTTGGTTTATTCAGTATAATTGCATTACTTCTATAGTGGTTTTTATAAATTTTAATTGTTTGTTTAATATTTTCAGTAATTAATATTTTATTAAAATGTATTAGTAGTACATCTGTTAAGGCTTTATTACGCTGTTTAAAACTTTGATAAGTTTCTAACTAAACATTTACAAAATTAAATCTATGATGTACGGGATGATTGATTCATTGATTTGTAAATTTTAATACATATGAGTATATACTGTCGAATAAGAACCAAACAAAATGGCAAAATCTGTCTCTTCAACTCACAGTAATAAACCTAAGTGTACATTGTATAAACACATTAATACAAATGAATTGAACAAATTATAATCATAATAATAAAATATATAAAAGGACGAACTTAAATGCAACAGAATCATCTAAAGTCTTTCCTTTATTTTTTATCAATATTTGGAATTATACGATTTATGCTATTGACCGAAAGTACATAATAGATCAAAATACACAATATTTTGTAAGTTCTACAATTATTTTGGACTCTTGCTGACAATGGTTTCGCCATTAACGGCATTTACTTGGCAGGTTATCACACACTAAGAAAAATATAGAAAGCAAATATATAAAAACATATTATAACAGAAAACATTTACTTGGTTAACAAACTAAGGTAAGCGGATAAGGTATAATCATAGAGTAGGCAATGGCTTCAATAGAGGCGAGTTTTACACAAATTCTTCCTGTTCAAAGAATCTCTAACATTCCAATGAATTACATTTTCTACGTTTTTCATTAGCATGGAGAATCTTTAAATTAACATTATTGTAAAATCTGACACTATATGATTTTTTAAATAATTGTGGAATTATTTTTTAAACGTATAAATTTATACATAAATGTATTTGAAAATGTATTTGATTTTGTTGCCCCAGAGTGAATAATTGTATTCCATTATTAATATAAAACGACAGTAATTATTGAATCTGATAATTCGTCAGATCCTTCAAATAATCATAAAACATCATGTACATATCTTTACCAATACTTAATATATAGACTTAAACGGATTATTATTGTCAAAAAATATTGATTCAAATTTGTCTATATAAATCTCAACTAGCGATAGAGATAAGGGAGACCCCATTGCCAAACCATCGACTTGAAAAAAATCTTATTTTTAAATTGAAAATAATTTTGATCAAGACATAGGCTACTTGAGTTAAATTCATCAACTCTTGTTTGTTGGCCAAGTAACTGTTCTTGTTATATATATAAATTATTATGTGAAATTTGAAAGACATATAAACTATACGTTTTCCATTTCCATTATAAAATTCTAAAAATGTATATACTTCTTATGAATATATTTTACAAAAGACTTTACTTGCTGTGCCACTCGGAAAGGCAGACAAAACTGTGTTTCCTTTAACAATACATTTAATTGGTAAAATATAAATAATATAAGTTATCTTTATTTATTATACTACAGACAGTACCATTATTTCATCATAATTTATTTGTCTCAAACAAATACCATAACGCATTTTGGAAGGGCAACAAACTTAAATATAGATTGCCTTCTTGATATCAATGAATCACTTTGTTATTAACTTTTCGTCGCGAATAAGTGGACTTTACAGTTTTATGAAACATTGTCTTCCTTCATACATGATTTACATTTATTTTTAACGATAGTTTCTTTCTTAGCTATTTAAAAAATATATTACATTATATTTTAGGAAGTTTCATTGAAGTTAGCCCAGATTTTTCACGGGTAATATTTTTCAGCTAATCCTTTAGTGACTTAATATGCTTTAATTACTTTTCATAACAACTTTATAGAATTACTAAAGTATTATAAGAACTATAGTTCGTTTACGGCCATTTAGTTAAAGTCTATAAAATATTGATGTAGTAAAATAATGTTTAACTTCATGCTGACCATCAACTTAAATAAAATGTTTAAACACGTATTTACAAGATTGATGTAATATTTATTAATACTAATAATTTATATTTATTTTGCAAAGGAATGAGAGTTATGAATTGGACAGAATGTATACTTTTGCGTAAATGACTATTCGATAGTGAAAATACTTACAATATTTGAGGAAATTTACTATCAAAAGAAGTTTTAAAAGAAATAAAATATTAGGAAAAATTAATAAATAAGTCATGTTATTATTGTCATGTAATATACACAACACGACATTACTGTATTATATTTGGGGTGTCTCTAAAAATAATCTCGAAATTTAAGAGATTGGTTTAGTTATCAACAAAAAACCTTAATAGTCGTTAATTTTTGTATTTCCAACAATTGGTTTGTTTAAGTTTGTTAAAAAAAAGCGCCACCACTCCCCGTACATTTTAAAATCAGTCGCAATTGTTCAAGGGAACTAACTCTTATTAATAGTTCACTGAAATCATCCGCGTTCGGTGTTACGCATGTTTAAAATAGTTTTATCAATTATTTGCACGCTGAGGCGCTAAATTATGAAGTTCAGAAACGTTTTGTTTGTGATTTTTGTTTTGATTTTTGTTAAATTTTAACTTATAAGAAAAACCTATTTTTTAGAACTCTAGACTTAATTCCTGTAGTTGATAAAGGAAGTTGACTCATATTCACGAAACATAGTGTATTGTTTTAATACATGAATGATAGCACATGTCCAAATAACCACTAATAACAACATAAAACGCAACATAAATGCGAAATAATAATTTTTTTTTTTTTAATCTTTATACATTATGTTTCCAAATGTCTTTAGAAATTAATTTCAAATTTTTAAATTCATTTGTGGTTTGAATAAAACTAGTTCATGTAACCAATGATTAGGGATTTGAGACTGGCGACAATAGTAAAATTATACATTTTACAATGCCTATAATTTAAAACTTTAAAACCTACTAACCTACATGTTTTGTTTAAAGAACAAAATTTTCATACAAGAGTACAAAATTTGCTATTCTATCTACACAAATCACATAAAAGAAGAAACGCAAAAACCATACAAACAAGAATGAAAACTCCATGAAACAAGAATACAAAATTAGCTGTTTTACCTACACAAATACCACAAAAGAAGAAACGCAAACACCATAAAAACGTCATGAAACAAGAGTACACAGTTAGCTGTTTTATCTACACAAATCACATAAAAGAAGAAACACAAACACCATAAAACAAGAATAAAAACACCATGAAACAATAGTACAAAATTGGATCCATCCACAAAACTTAATAAAAATAAGTATAACAAACAATATCAAAAAGAAAATATAAAGTAAAATAAGTACAAATTAACTGATTTTTCCTTACAGGTTTTTAAGTTTTCGCCTGTAGGACTATGTTGTGGTGGAAAATAAATCGATTAACTTTGTACTGAAACACTTTATCTTGTCTTCGTATTTACAAAAATACAAAATATAAGGTCATATACATCATTTCTCTAATAAAAAGATATACGTCAAAATATATTAGACAAACATAAAAGCACGAATGAAGGAAAAACGTTAACGAGTGTGAAGGATTCAGTACAACGCAGGACACAAAGAATGTATTGATATGGCGAAACCAGTGAGATATAAAACCTATGTCTGTCTGAGATATTTACGACTTTTTGCAGATGTCACTTCTGTGTAAATATCACGGTTTGATTGATTCGACACAATAAAAACTTCGTATCTACAGATATGCTATGGCGTACATTTACAGCTTCACTTCTCACTTTGTCCACAGTTTTGTTTTCTTCTTCAACAATGGTTTAAGATTATTTTATTCTAAAGTATGTTCATCTTTACATTTATCCTGTAGTAATCATTATCGAAATATCGGTAGAGCTTAATTCAGTTGAAGTTTGCAGTTTTGCAGTGATTTTCTACAATAAATTATTGTAATTTATTTGAATACTGTACTTGTTTTAAATTCAAGTTATTCCCATGTCGGTCTACATTAAAAAGAAAACTTTTTTTAGAAGAACGATTACTTTTACTTGAGGCTTGGTGAAAATAACTTCTGATTTATTTGTTAAGGACTTTCCTGACAAAATCAAGGCAAGGTAGTCAAAAGTTGTATGAAAGGTTTAAAAAAACTGTATTAATACTCCAACTTCTTCGTACAAGTCGGCCTTTTTTGGAATTAGGCCTACAACAGAAAAATCGTAGAAGTTGTAGTGCTTTCAGAGTTACCAACCTCAGGAAAGTGCTCCTGAAGAATTAAATATTTAGAACAAGTTTCCAAAGAATGCAGATAAAGTTTAAACTCAAAACCTATAGGACTCGTTTACATCAATACTTAAACTAAGACGAGTTTGATAGGGCATTCAATTCTGTTGAATGGTGTATTCATACGCCAAGAAGTGGATTTAATGCTGTCAATGGAACTACAATTTTATTAAAGCAACAATTTGAAAACCTAACCAACGTGACGGAGAAGACTATGAACGAACTTTCCGGTTGTTTAAATGGGTTAAAACTGCATTGTAAAAAAGCTCAAAACATAAAATTTGATGGCACAGAACGTAATTCTGTAGATATGACAAAATTCTTAGGGTTATACTGTCAATAGTTTAAACTAACAAATTTTTTTTCAAATATTTCAAAAAGCTGATTACATTATGTTTCCAAATGTCTGTATTAATAAATGCAATAGATTTTATATCTAGATTAATGATTTACCATGGCAGCTTTGTTATACAATATGGAATTTTTCATTATAGTGGTGCAATAGAATAAATTTCAAATGTTTAAATTCACGTGTGGTTTGAATAAAACTAGGTAATGTAACCAATGACTAGGAATAGGAGACTTTTGACACTTCCAGTTTTTAACATTCTATAATGCCTGTCAAGGCCATAGCCAGGAAAACTGGGGGGGGGGGGGTTAGGTCATAACCGGGGATTTGAATTTAAACTCTTTTAACACGTCCACTGCTAAGGACGCACGTGTGAGCTTCACACTGAACACTATGAGAAGCGACCGACGCACAGTGCATTGCACGCCAACCTCATATTGGGAGTATTTTCAATACACAATGCATTGCGTGCTTCGCACGCCAACCGCCGTATTGGGAGAATTTTTAATACACACTGCATTACGTGCTTCGCACGCCAACCCCCTTAGTGGGAGTATTTCCAATACACAATGTATTGCGTGTTTTGTTAGAGTAAAGTATTTTTGTTGAACCTTCATAGTTTTCTTACTTTAGATAATATCAAGCTCACAAGAAAGTAAGGCTGTAACCTACGGCATCCATGTGTATTTTACGTTGTACTTTAATCAAGAAAATCTAAATATCAGTATGCACAATGGTAAAATATGTTGCTGGATCCTCTGTTGTGTTGTCTATTTTATAATTTAATTTGCACTCTTTAAACCTAGTATTAATTTTTACTACTAAATTTCGGGATTTCGGGGAGGGGGGGGTTTAACGCAATAACCCTTCCCCCTGGCTACGGCCTTGATGCCCGTTATTTAAAACTAACCATTATGTTTTGTTTAATGAACAAAATGTTCGCCAACCTGAAACTAGAAAAAAAAAACAAATTACCTAAATATTGCCTAAATACATTGGAGAAAACTAAACTTTAAATGCAAACAATTTTTAGTAACTTCCTCTCGACATTTTATAAATTAATAATATTTGATATTTTACGAAATGTATAAAAAAGTGTTTGATGAAGAGAGTTTACTATAGCATAAAGGAATTTTAAAATTTGTAATTGGGCTAGTTTTAAGATATTCTATGTTTTGTTTTTGTTTATAATGTGTTTTTTATTACCTAGCTCTCGCTATATTGTGTACAATTTAATGTAACAGAAAATTAAACTTTCAAAATATTCTGTGGTTTTATGAAGTCACTTTTAAAATGAATGGACATGTTAATAGACCCAAACGTGCATACTAGAAGACTAATAACACACCTAGCATGAAGAAAATTGTTAATGTTCCGGATGTAACTATAGCCTAAGTATTTTTGGAAAACAACGGCTGCTTTAGGAAACTCTTGATAAGGCAGCAGGACGGCGCAACGTTACCCTAGAACAGATTAGAAAATTACGTTTAAAGAATAACCGGCAGAAGAGGAACAATCAAATGGCTTATTTTGTATGAGTGGTAGTTAAATATATAGTTTACTCTGTGACAATTAACAATATACAACGACGAATACAAACTAAATTCGAATTTGTGTTTCTTTGATTTGAAGAAATGTTCCGTTTGTTTTGAAAAGTAACTAGGGCAATTTGAAAATGTATTAGATCAAACTTCAACCTACTGTATTTGTCTTTGAAAATAAATTTATTACTAACGATTGTTTCATTTTGTTGAACAAAATATAGAATGTATTATGGGTGAATAACTATACTACTACACAGTGCGGACATAAAGTCAGTTAACACGCCATTATTTGCTAACGCTTTAAATACATAACTAAACATATAGAAAACTTGTGGGGCAACCACCATTAGCTATCTTTGAAAATAGTAATTGCCAACTTTAAAAAAAATTGAGGGACGGCAAAAAGTGATCAATATTTTATAATTTAAAGGTATGTCATCTGAATACGTGTTAAAGCATATTAAAAGACAGATTTATTCGAGCAAGTTAACAAAATATAGTGGCCTCTCAAAGTTTTAAGAAAATAACCTACGAGTAAATTTAGAGTGATCACAACTCAACAAATAAATCAAATCAGAGTAATGCTAATAGAATACCATTTGCGATGATTTGTTAAAAACAAAGCATGCAAGTAGGCTATAAAAGAACTTGGAGACATAAATACAGTAACTTACTGTTCAATAAATTCATATTCTAAAAGTGTTGAACGACTTTATTATTGCACAAAAAAAAAACAGATAGCAAATTCAACAATAATACTTTCTTAATATGCATTACTGTTCGAATTACCAAAACAAAACTTGTTCTTGTTTTAAATAAATTAATGATTGTTTTTTTGCCTTACTGGACTGGTTATCAACTCCTATAAAAGCGAGAGTACGTACGAGCGTACTTACTTGGAGTAACATTTAATATATCAGCTGATTTCACCCATCATCTGTAAATCCAGTGTATATTATAGTTTGAGGTTAAGTTTACAACTTCAATCGTTATAATTTCTTGTGAAGTTGATTTTATTAAGTACCGGTATGAGTTACAGAACTAATGTATGTTATAATTATACGTTATAATATTTGCTTTGAGGTTATAAACTGTATATAAATATAACCTTTTATCGTCAAAATATTCGTTTATACAAATTTAAAGAAGAAATACCTATTTGTTTAACTTAATAATATAACAGCTGATTTCATCCAACATCTGTAATACGCAAACAAAACCTAACGTAGATTATACTTTGGGGTTATGTTTACAACTTCAATGAATAGCCTAATATATAGCCTATAATATTAATAACTTCTAAATCATTTGATCTATCAATATGAAATAAAAGGCAATTAAAAGATAATATTTTTATCTTTCTTTAAATATATATAGCCTAATAATAGTCTATATATATAAACACAAAATCTTAACAAATATTCCTACAGTTTTACAGTATTTATAATTGTACACATTTACCGAGTTAAAAATCCCCGTCTGCATAGTTAGGTAGGCCTAGATAAAGTGTGTTGTTTATATAGTACTAGGAGCTCTGCCCCTGGACGCTTCGCTCGCAGTTGGAAAATTCATTAAAGAATCTCGTAAATCTTTGGCTCGTTTGTACATAGGTTTGTAAAATTATGAAACCAGGCTTAAATATATTAACAGTAATTACAAGATTAATTATAACCTCAAATACATGCTTTAGAAATGTGAGAGGCTTTCATTACGATTTTAGTCCTAGTTCTACTATCTTCTGTCAACCAAAGTTTTGAAACCAGGCCTAGATATAGTAAAAATTATTGCAGGATTAACATAACCTCAATACTATGTTTCAGAAATGAGCCAGGCCTATATTACAAAATTGACTATTCGAATTTATCCATCTTTGCCAATTTTACCTTTTTTTACAAAATAAATTGTTAAATCAGGCCCAATTTATTCTAATTCCAACGTGCTAAAACAGTATAAATATGCTTGTTTTTTTAACAGTAATTAAAAACTATTCAATGAACAGCTGATAAAACAGTATAAATTGGCTTGTTTATAAACAGCTGTTTTGATCGCTTTATTTACTATTTCCTTGTTATTTTGTAACCAACATGGCAACCCATAAGACCCTATGTTAAAATTTTTCAACTTTTAAATTACATTTTTTCAAAAAATTGCGATTTTACACGAAATACAACTATATGGGTGTACTTAAAAAACAAAACTACACCTAAATACAAAATTTCTTTGAATTCGTTAGAGCCGTTTTCGAGATCCGTGACAGATACAAAGATAGATACAAACATAGGTACAAAGATAGATACAAGAATTAATTGCTCATTTAAAGTAATAGGATTTTGTATAAAAATGATGTATTTCTGATGTGTATATAATTAATCCACATGTGATTTTTCACGGGGATTTACTAGTATTTCATAAACACCTGTATTATTATCTTCTCAGGTGGTGACGATCGTTTCACCTATTTATGTAATGCGCACGAAGAAACTGCAAACACTGCAAATTAACACATTACACACAAACACTCAAAATATGCACACAACACACGAGGCATGTATACTCCGATATCGTTTATTAAATTCAATGCTAGGTGTGCCGCACACGCGCACTCTGGTCCGTCCGTGACTACTGTATAGGCTATAGATAATAAATACAGATGTTGTATATTTACTGATAAATAAAACTTCATGACATCTGTTTCATCTTGTCGATTTCTAGAAAATCTGGCATCAGCGTGTTGCTCTGTTGTGGAGAAAGTAATGCCACAAAATTGTTCTATTTGCAGAGACACTTCCATTATTGCAGGCATAGACAAAATCCACTTCATGAGAACGCTATCTGTCATGCCTCTTCCACTACTCAACCCACTTTGACTTTTGATAGATCGCATTAAAGTTTGCTCAATGGTCATGTCTGACCATATACCAGACCACGATTTTTCAGATCTTCGTACTGTAAAAAAGCCTTTGACCACAAAACTATTATAGTCCTCAGTAGTAAATTTGGATTTAAGGTCAGCCATGTCCTGCAAATACAGTTGGCACGATTAAGCATACAGAAAATGTCCTCTAGCATAGAAGAATGGCAACATCACGTATTTCAACGTTCATTCACTGGTTCAAGTTCCCTACTATTTAATCTGACTAAAAATCAAATTCAAATTCTGATTCAAATTCAAATCAAATTCAAAGTCTGATTCAAATTCAAAGTCATATTCGAAATTTTAAGTCAAACTCGACTTTATTTTTTTGTTACAGAGGAACACATTACAGAAAAAGAATTAGAGGTTGGCAGTGAGTATACCTCAGAAGAACCAATGCCTGATGAATCTGTTTATGGGCCTTCTACTTCTAAATGCCAAAAACTGTATTAATATCTTTATTTTTTACTTAATTGTAAATTGTATAATATAATTCTTATTAGTTTTAGCAAATACAGTGGATTATGTCTATACATAACAAAAAGTGCCCAAAAATCTAAAATATTTAACATTCTTGTTTTGATATTTCATTCACAATAATTTAAATGTATCATTAATTTAAAAAAGTTTTTTCTTAAATTTCATTAAAAGTTATTATTATAAATGTTACTGATGAGTTTTTAATTAAGAATGCCAATTTCTAAACTTAATTAGTGTGGAGTAGATTTGTGACTGGAAGGTACCTTTTTGCTGACTGCTACGCGTATAACTGCAGATCGAAAAATTTAATTTTCTATTTGTAGACTTGATCGAATTTGAAATGTTAGGTACTTGTTGAACGCAGAATTAAATGTCCTACAACTTTCATTCAGTATGTCTTTTCATTTAGAAAAGCCGATTCCACGTTACGGACGTTTAAAAGTCTTAGTAGTAACTTTTTAAGCAAAGTTAGTAAAAATCATAATTTTTTGACCATTGATTTTGACAATATTTCTTGGTCAAATTAAACTTTGTGGGTAACCAATCAACGCTTAATTTAGTGCTCTTTAATTTATAAAAGAGTAAAATTTTCTGTAAGATGCTTACTTTAGGAGTTAAAAGCAAAAACCTGAAAAAAGGCCGAAAATGGTGGGTTTTTGGACCCCTTCTTTGAAGCTCGCAGCGGGGGGTGGTGCAAACATAGGATACTTCAATTTGATGTCAAATAAAGCGATCAAAATGATTTCCAGCTTTCCAACATTTATTTCCACCTCCAGGTCTTATATAACTGGGCTAAGGTAACTCTTTATTCTTTTAAAATTGTAGAACAATGGTTCAGCGGAAGCTGACATTACTGGAAAGGTTGCGGTATCGGACACTACTGAAACTGTCCATTTTTCTACTATGGAATCCCATTTCGAAAGATAGGTTTAAACTGTGTAATTCTTATGAGAATGTCCCCTTGTGTGTGTCCCACACATTACGGGGATTAACGGATTATAAATCCGGAATAAAATTTGCTTTAAGGATTTCGTAGATTATAAATTAGTAGTGGTTTTTCAGTAAAATCGTTCCATGCAAACAAACAAGCCTACAAACATTTTACTCTTTGCACATTATTGACTATTTATAAGAACTTTAATAAATCACTACACAATATTT
>JAGFPH010008586.1:32070-43628 GCA_018207615.1 Philaenus spumarius
ACTTATAGATATTATCAGATCTATCTTATAGATACTGCTTATTTGATTTGACTACCTCGAGTAGTACAATACATTGCATGTAACGTAGTATGCATCTGTTTGGAACACATGAACGTCCCGAAGGCGGTTCGTAACTTAAAATTATGGATCATCCAGTACATGGAAAGTTATTTTTACACCGGGTGTTATTCATTTAGGTTTTATTTTTAAAGAGATATGTCAAGCCACTGATATTCATTAAACCTAATATCTCTCTAATAGTAAAAAATGTTTGTAATTCACACAAAACCTCTGCTCTTACTGTGTAGGAGTCAGAACCTAGGTTACAGCCACCCCCAACCTACTACGATCCAAGTGTCCTAATCAAACCTCTGCATCAGAATCCAAATAATCGCGACCATCACTACCCCCTATACAACAGCTGCCTCTGTTACAATCAATCGTCATTTCCGTGAAAATATCAGAGTGTACAGTAATCTGTTTGCATTTAGCACCGTGTGAGCGAAGCGAGCAGGGGCTGATAAAATATAACGTTAAATCGGCACAACTCTTTTATTTGTTAAGTATTACAAATATTTAGTTTGTTAGATTTCGGGCTATCGTAATAAAGAAGAAACAATATAATTACGTTTTAAATATCTAGAAAAGAACATTTTTTACTTTGTTGGAACGACCTCTATTTACTAAACAAATTGAAACCTACTGTAGATAGAATATCTAACGTAGAGAGTAGGAAATATTTAGCAGATATTGATAAAATAAATGTTTGTAGCACAATATATATTTAAATATGAATTTTTAACAAATCGTTTTAAATTAATCTGATACAAACTATCATGTTGTCTAAAAAAATAACTGATTCTGAAAATAATCATAATAATATCAACCACTTACGTTGTATTCAAAACATTGAAGACCAGGGACTATACCAAACTAATTATTTAAGTTTACACTCAGAGGCACATCGTTATTATCGCCTTAAAAAAAATAAGAAATTTATCATAACAAGCAAACGAAGCACTATAAACGTAAAAGAGATATTTATTCATTTTTAGTTTTAGACACTTTAGGATTTACAAAAATCCCGTTGAAGGGAAATTTAAAAAATGTTTTATTTTGGTAATTATTGTAAATATTAATAATGTGCTAAGAGTCCATTTTTAATTTGTGGATGCTAACAAACAAAATTCTTTTTCAAAGGACACGAAAATCAATCACACGAACAATGGAGTATACGTCTTGGTCTAAAATTTCAGAGCACGTTATCAAAAACTTTGGGTCCTACAAAATTTGTTTATAGAATCATTTTCATAATACATGGTTTGTACGACAACTGAGATTAGCTTTAAAAGTTTAAACCAATAAATTACGAGATAATATAGGAAAAAACTTATTTTTGTGACTTTTAACCTATAATAACTTTTTTTCTACGTATACAATTTCGTAATGGAAATCCCAACATTTGTACCACTAAAATAAAACATTAAAACAAATATATCATCATGATTTTTTTTAAGAGAACATTTTAAACCTTAACTGACTTGAATCCATTTTAGAAACATTAATAATCAGGCATTGTAAATTTTTAAGTACGAAACCATACATGAGACAATTACCAAACAAGGTTTTTGCCTTAAAAAAGAGTACAGAATTTGTACAGTAATTATAAGAATTGTTACAACCAAAATCGAAAGCAATATAACATTCAAATACTTTAATATAATTTTGAAGTTTGCATACAGTAATGTTTGAAGGTAACAAACAGTTACCTAACGAATCAATAGGTAGCGTTCGAGTGTAGTGCTCAGAGGAAACCAATTCTAACAATCACTGAGTTTTCTCTTTAACTTTACCAGAAAATAACTAGGAAGATAGAAGTCTTTCTGACAAAAGCTTTTCATGTAAAGTTTTAAAAATGTAATTGACTCGTGTAAAAAGCTGTTTTTATAAGTAGCTTGAAGAACATTCAAGTAAAGTATAAATAAATAAGTAATTGTATATTAATCCGTAACCTGGCCTAAGTAGTCTTAAGTAGTTTTTATTGTCAAATTATGCAGTTATGTCATTGGCAAACATGATAACTTTCTTCAAATATGATTTAAGGCAGCTAACATTCATAAAACTCTTGTGTTAATGTTGTGCATAGTTGTACTTTTAATTGGTCGAAGTTTAAATTATGACATAATGTTTCAATCTTTAAAAAGCAAAGGTTTATTGTCAGATCTGCCTAATTTGTTTAATTACTGAAAATTTCTGAAAAACAACTAAGTATGTAAGAAAATTTTTGCTTAAATGTTAACTAATTTGGCTAAAATGTCATAAAAGCCTTTATATTACAGTTTTAATTATGTTTCATTGGTATCTTTCCAAAATTTATTTGACTAAATTTTAAAGAAAGGCTACACTTGAGAACTTTAATATAAATTATTAGGCTGTGGTCATTATTATTGTTAAACCATGCAAGAGCAAGTACATAATTTTTTTTGAGATGTGTTAATTTCTTTTCTGCCAACTAATTGTTAAAATTCTTAAAATGTTTCTAACTGCATAACAAAAATGTAAGTATAATACAAACATAGCTGCTCTGTTTTATAAATATTAATTCAATGCAATATATTAAACAAAATTTCATATCACAGTTATGCTGGTGGAAGATATTTACCTAAACTTAGTTTAATATCTTCTGAGACAGTGAGTCGAACAAACCTAGATCTTTTGAAATGTTTAATAATTAAGTATTCGCTTAGCAAAGAAGGTGTGAACATTTGATCTTCAACTTAGTTTATGAAGGCCTTTCAAACTTAACCTTACTGGAAAAGCATATTTTTTATAACTAAATGGTACCATTTTTGATTTATATAATTAACTGTTGACATAAACTAAACATAAGTATTTTGGGTTATACATAAAACAATTGTTTTAATAAGATATAAATCTAAATGCATCTTGTTTATTTTTTTAAGTTGTTTTTCTTTAGTTATACATTATATATTTGTTGCTGTGACAAACCAATTTTCTATTGTAAACTTATAAATACTTTTTGCTTTTTCGGAGCCAAATTCAATCAGTACTGTATTATAACCAATAGAAGTTTTCTTTATTGTTAGAGAGGTATAACCCGTAAACAATTGGTCATTTCTGATTTAAATTTGATAAAGTAACTTTCAATTTGAAAGTACTCGTTTCTTTCATGTGAATAGCGCTGGCTTGTGGCAAAATATTCATTAATGAAAAACAAAGATATCATCCAGCAGTAACTCACAAAGTACAATCAAAATAACTTATTTGTAGAAATAGAAGTTTCAGTTATAACCATAGTGACAATAATAAGTTGTAAACTTCACACATACATTAAAACCTTAAAATCCATTAAATAAAAATATGAATACACAAAGTGCATAATTGAAGCTGGTGTATTATGTTAAGAAAGCATAACAAAAGTTGTAAAAAAATACAAGTAAAAATTAATAACCAACAAAAAAATGTAAATTTTGTTAGTTCAAATAATTGTTTTAAAACATTGTGGTATGTTAACAATAAGTTACCTTATATGGTTCCGCCACGTGGCTTCTTTCTTCTTTTTATCCTAACGTTTTTTAAAGCTTTTGCTTCATCTTCAGAGTGTTTCACTTAATATGAGTTCGTCAATACATTAAAATTTACAGTTACAGACACACATAAAACATTATACAAACACATAAAACAACGTGACACACACTATGGGCACTGTTTCATTGCCTTCGGACACCCGTGACAAAAACAAAATGAATCTCAAATTATCTATAACCCTGGTATGTGCTTGTAAAAAAACGATATGATTAACAATTGTCTTAAATTGTGATTAAATATCTTTGGTAGGCTACACATAATCTTAGACAGAGCTTAGGTACTTAATTTTAAACCTCGCTCTAGAATAGTATCTTCGTCTAGATAAATAAGTGTGTGCATTTTAAAATAATTCGACCCCGCAGTTGAAACGCAGACGTGAGTTGAACAAATTTCCAAAATTAAGTTTATAGGCCTATGTTTTAGAGTTTCAACCAACCAATTTAGGAAACAGTCTATTCACGACGGTGCACAATAGCTGCAAAATGGTTCGCACGCCATTCCACATATTGGGAGTATCTTCAATTCACAAAGCATTGCGTGCTTCGCACGCCAACCCCACGGTAGAATCCACCACATGGCTTTGAACCGGGTAATTCGATGGTATTTTACGTTTTGATCGATTTTGGGGGAACCAAGGGAACTATAACGTCGCGTAAAAAAACAAAATGTGCAGAATAACATCCTAAATTTATGTTTGTAGAAAAAACTAAAAAAATTCATTCTTTTATATAAATGTAGGATGTTATTCTGCACATTTTGTTTTTTCGCGACCTTATAGCTCGCTTGGTTCCCCCAAAATTGATCAAAACGTAAAATACCATAGAAGTACTCGGTTCAAAGCCATGTGGTGGATTCTACCGTGGGGTTAGCATGCGAAGCACGTAATGCATTGTGTATTGAAGATACTCCCAATACGGGGGTAGGCGTATGAAGCACGCAATGTTTGGTGTGTTAAAGATACTTCCAATATGCGGAATGGCGTGCGAACCATTTTGCATCTATTCAGCACCGTCGTGAATAGATTTATTTCCAAAATTGTTGGTTGAAACCCTAAAACATTAAGGGCTATAAACTTAATTTTGGAAATTTGCTCAACTCACGTCAGCGGTTCAACTTCGTGGTCGAATTATTTAAATTGTTTGTTTTATTACAAAGGAATTATAATTTGTGCTCTTATTATAATTGATAAGGAACTCACAATGGTACTTGTTGATATGTTGAACAGAAAATGAATTACAACATGGTATTTAGTAGATTTCCTGTTTTTATGAGGAAATGTCGATTTTATAATATTGTAAAAATTTATTAAAAACAACCTTTCTAAGTACCCTAAAGTACTTAGGTCCTGTAGTAACGCTATAAATAATCCTTGTTTGGGCTAACAAACTTAACCAGCTTATAATGCCAGTATATAGATGGCAACACAGTCAAGAACACGTGCTAACATAGTTTCTCATGGTTCCAAGTGTCAAAGCTAACTTTCCGCCTACTTTCTACCCTTCCCTACATTCAACCCACTGAAATCCTTGAGTGCACTTTAACCTCTATGTCTCAATAACCCGCCCTTTGAAATACACAGCTTGTAAAGAATGATAACATGTGTCGAAAAAGATTCTCAAGATAGTGAATTTTCTTGTAAAAGTATCGCCAGACATCTTGGGAAATCTGAAATATTATTCAACTAGAAAACATACGCTGATTATTATTCTGGGAAGGTTATTGCTAAGGGAGGACAGTAACATGAGTAATACAAGTTTAATTTTGTTGTCAAGATCTGACGGTTTTAGATCGGCATTTACAACTATTTACTTTATACTTCTTCCCTCTTGTCTTGTCTATAGATTCTAGACAGTATGATATTATTTAATTTCAGGACGACATTTGCATAGGATTAGGGTTTACTGAAAACTTCCACGATATTAGAGGTTGTTAACAGATTTGGGATACCATTTTTGTGGGTCCGTCACTCGTGAAATACGGCCAGTCAAGATGTGACAGCAAGATGTATTATAAATCCTTGACCATTTTAGCAACTATTAGAAAAACGTTAAACCAATAATAAATGGTTCTTTGTATCCTTTTTGTGTGTTTTTCTGATTACCTACCAACATTTTACAATTAATTATTTTTCTGACTGTACCGATAGGGCCCTTTAGGGGGACTTAATATCGCAGCACAAAAAACAATGGATACCATGCTACCGGTTGCACTACCCCAAGCAAAAACCTAAATCTCTCACTCACCTATAACCCTAAATAACGAAACCAATACCAAACAACCACTCGCAGGTAATCAGCTTTGACCATTTGTACAATTATACAGAGTAAAGTTATCGTCGGGATAACGAACCGCACTAGACGTCCATTTCTTAGGCCTGTTGTGGCACTTTAACTCGGTCAAGCCTAACGAATGTAATTTACAGGTGTTTCACTGATCCACGAAATCAGCAGCCACGCTACAAGCAACTTATAATTATTGTGAAGTGAAACCAAAAGACAGGGCGCCAGTTGAAGTACAAACAACGTGGATCACTACCTACGGGTCACAGCTGATCCTGGTCTATGACGTCCTGCCAGTCTCGTGGTCAGTCTATATCCCCTCCCTGGCATGCGCGGTTTTGCGTGCGTGTTGAACGATAATCCTTCTTCTGAGGCGTCACAGACATTTTTGCCATAATTTGCGTTTATTAGATGTTTTGAGAGAATGCATAGTTATCAAGTGAAAACTTAAAAGTGTGACATAAATCAAAATATCAAACAAACCTAAATGCCTTTATTTATGGTACCTTACCAAAAATAACAAGATTTCAAGGACTAGATTACCAGAACTGAGTACTAATCAAAAACTGTATAATTATATATAAACTAGGAGTGGGATAGAGAAATGTCAAAATCATATAAGATATCACTATCACAAGTTATGACTATCGGCAGACTGTATCAAAGTAACAGGTCTAGCACATCCTTGTCATTAAAAAAATCGGTTTTACCAAATAAGTCGGTTCTTGTATTTGATAAGTTTTTCCAATGTCTTATTTTCTTAAAAAATTAGCCGATCACCATTATTTTGTAATCGATGATCGTGTTTTGTAAAGCTTTAAAATTATGTACCACAAGTCATAATTATCCACTTAAAAATATTAACCTCCTATCACAGTGAAATTTAAATTTCCTCAGGTTGTTCCTAAAATTTTTAAAAATTAAAAAATCCTCAAATGCCACTTTGACGTTCTAGATATCTATTTCTCACTGTAGCTTTCTGCTATTGCAATGTAATGAAAGCAAAACAGTTCTTAGTCATCAATTCATGCACTTCATTATACCTCGCAATATAATTGAGATATTTCATCGAAACCACTATGAAAAAGTAATTAACTTTACACAAATCAAACAAGACAAGGTCGATGCAGCTCGTAAAGTTTCTTGTTGACCCAATTTACCACCTTCTTTGATGAAGTAATAGTTATGAAGAGTAAATGTACCATAAAGAAAAGAACCGATGCGTCTTGAAATAAATAAAAACAAACTTTTTATTGAGTTTCGAAGTAAATCAACCTTTTCGAACATTTTTTCTGCTGACCTAATTATTGCTTCGTACAAAATTATAATTGTCGAGTACTGTTTATTAGGAGTAAGTTGTGGCAAATATATGAAAAACCAATAGAGACGTAAATTAGAAAGAGAATATTAATACAATACACAAAAATACAATAACAATATTACATAGACCTGTATGTAAAATAATACATTTAAGACTTAAAATACTTTATGGGCAACAGGAGCAATTTCCGATAGTATGGGGGGTTGTCTTTATTGGGCGAACACACTAAAACACTAAAATATTTTCAGATCGAGGAAAGGGACGTCAGAGTTGGCTATTAAGTATATTTTTTGCTCATCCAAGGTTGGTGTCCGTAGTGTCCGTATTGAATACATTGAGTGAGCGTGGCTGTAGCTATTTCTTTAGCTGGAGTTGTTTAAAAAAAATACAATTACCATTTGAAAATGAAACTTTCTGATACAAAAAAGTTAATTAGTGAAAGCATTTTAAATTAGCGTCTGTCTTAACGTTGCTCAAGAGTTTCTCTGACTTTAGGACGTATAGACTGTATTGTTCTTAGTTTTAATATAGGGACTAAGATCATGATGTTTATCAACTAACTAAAACACTCTGTTTAAAAGAAAATAGGGAAAATTTTTGAGAATTGTGTCCTGCGTTATGAAAATTTATAAATTTACGAGAGTGTTTAGGAAGGAGTTGCCTCAGGTTCTTATATTAAATGATCTTGGTAAAAAAATACCTACATGTTCGTCTTAGTTGTGACAACCTCGACATACTTGCAAAAATATAAAATCATTTGGTGGGCTTTTGTTATAGAGTGACAATGGTTCACTTGGCTGACTCCTAATTGCTTAGTGCAAATCAATAAAATCAATCCATTCAAGCCAGGACAAATTTAATTAGTGGGTGTAACCAGTCGTAACAGCCGGAGAAGTTTGAGTTTGATTCGAGCTTCAAGTGTTCTGTCCAGTTAGTCGTTCCGACATTGCATAGTTGTAAAATATATAACTAAAACCGTTGGTAAAAACAAACATCAACGTCTTATAATGAAACAACCATCTGGGCAATAATCATAAACATGGACCACTTAAAGGACTAGGTGGTTCACAAACTCACTATTGTTTTAAAACAGTGCTAGCATGGAAATAAAACGTTTCATAGCTTTGTCATAAATCCAATATATACTTTGGAATACAGAGATAGGGTACATTTACGGGAATAATTTAAAAAATTTTAACTTAAAATTATTAAAAAATAGTTTTTATATCAAATAATATCAATATACAATTTGCCTCATATTAGTAATTGGTACGTAAGTGAAAATTATAATACAACAATTCACTTTTTACCTATTTTGACTATATGATTCTCCTTCCTAATTTGCATTTTTCATTTTCGAACAATATCATGTTGGTTTTAATTGCTCTTTTGCGAGTTGATTGGTGTTAAGTAATTTGTTTAAAATTTCTACATTGATTTAAAACCATTAGTTTGCTTATTTTCTGGAATTTTTGTGTACTTCATTACTACTTGAAAAAAAATAATTGCTCTCTCAGTTTCGATAAGGTTCTTGACCTCAATCGTTTTACTTTGCTATTCGTGTCCAAACAAATTACAATCGTTCAAATTCAAACAACAAAAAGATATTATCAGGAACCGAACACATCCTGCAAAACAAATCAGGTGTGCTCAAATCGCCATATTACCTGCCATTAAATAGTTATTAATATTTAAAGTACCTTTAAACGACTATGATGTACAACGGTCGGTGTTGTTAAATTGTACTTTATTTTAATGGACATTTACATAATAAGAGATTTAATGCACTTTCTTGCAACCGAGTATATTTGTGATGACTTATTCTTTCCGTAGACGCAGATAAAGTTGTGACATTGTAAGGTAAAGAACCATAAAAAGTATTAAATTCTAATCTTTAACTACGTATGTTTATCTGATTGGAATAAATATTATGATCTGTATATTCTGGAACTAATTTGGACGTAGGATAGCCTATATATATATCTATGATAGGAGTTGGTACATTAATCGCAGTCTTTTGTTACGAGATTAGGGATTGTTAGTCTTCTTTCTGTCTCTCTTAGTCTGGCTTTAATATTTTGTTTGGCGTAATCTCAGTATACTTGACAAATAGCGATGCTTACAAACTACAATTGATTTGATACACATCTGACAAATTACGCTAGTTTTCACTCATTTGGATACTTGCTAGTTGTAAATAGTTAAACAATTTTATCTTCTTATATTTTACTACAAAATATGTTTAGAATTACATCATCCACACTATTTTCTGAGTTTAATTCTTTATGGTCATAAATAATTGCTCCATTTTGAAGTCTTATCTAATCGTTCTACATACATGCTACATTTTACCAGTTTATCGTAATTATCGGTGCCGTATTCACAGAAAATATATTTTGTATATTACCCAAACGTTTGAATTTACGTTATCGTTCCACTTTTACCATTAAATATATATTCTAATATAATTCCAGGTTTTATCCATCAATTTCCCCAGACCAACTATGATGTAAGTTCGTTTGTCCAACTATGATTACATTCTTTAACTGTTTATTTTTACTGAATATTTTGCTGTCATATTCTGAACCTGTTTTTAAAATTTGTTATTTGTTTAACAATTTTCGAGCTTCTCCTCTAGTTAGTCATTTACGGTATATTCATCTCCAGAAATATTAAGAGATATTTTTTATCTTTTTGATATTCCCTACTTCCAATGCACTTATCCCCTCTACATTTATTAAAATGCTTAGTGTCATATAACGCGGGACTACTCAACTCAACACCTAACAATCTACTTAAAGACCTTCTGAACAAAACACATACCCTAGTTGTTAAATAAGCCAGTTACAATATACTTAACTTTCTGTCTTTGTAACACTTCAATATTCACAGCTTCTATATTCAATCACTAGCTTTTCAATACACACTTTCTATTCTTCATTCTCTTTTGATTTGGAGCTCATGAACTTTCCACGTCTTAACATTTTTTCAACTTTCACTGTTATCACTATCCTCTCCCAACTACCCTATTAAACTACTATTATCCTTCGCAAGTTCCCTGTCTTCGTTTTTCTTTCATCGATGAGTTGATTAGTTCAAAGTCACTGCTAGCTGCGATGTCTTCTTCCTTCTGATGCCCGGCCTCATTTAACCGGCCAACTGTAGATCTAGATGAATGCTCTGGTATTAGTCGGGTTTCTTCTTTCTTTTTCCTTAATATCCGTCAGGGTATATGTTTTCTCGCCCAATATTAATTTGTAAAAGCGCACGTCGTCGCAATATCCCTGCTCGCTTTGATGAAACATGTATTATTTCAGTTCTGATCTGTCGTTTCTCATTCTCTCCCACTAGTCTTCGCCCACGTAAATTCTTCTTCCCTCCAGATTCCTTGTTGCTAAAAAAATATCAGTTTTACATGTACAATGATAAAACTTGGAAATTTGGTCTGCATTTCCTAACTCTACAATTACCTACCATGTGCATCCTTTCTATACCTTCTCAATTTGTAAAAGCTCTTTATTTTCAATAAATAAATAATTTTACCAACAACATTATTTTCTACATCATCCCATATTTCCTGACCTCGAATTTCATCCACATTATCAAATGTAACATTTCTCCTTTTTTTTAATTTCTATCACTTTTTTTCTTGAGAAACTTCGTCTTATTTTCTCTCGGTCGCTGATCGAAAATTTTCACAATGTTATAATTACCGGCTATAATTGTGAAAAATTATCTTTTCCGTAAAAACTTGGCTTTGACAGCCAGTCAAATAAAGGTGTGTTATTATAACGTAAAACACATAAAAAGTATTACATTCAAACCTTAACTCCGTCAGTTTATCTCATTGGAATAATGAATTATGATCAGTATATTCTGGAACTAATTTGGACATAGGATAGGCTATATCCATGATATTAGTTGGTACATTAAGCGCAGTGTTTTGTTACAAGATTAGGGATTGTTAGACTCCGTCTCTCTTAGTCAGGCTTTAATGGGAGTGGAGAAATCACCTATTACACGTGTTCAAAACTTTCCAGTTGTTTCAAATGTTTTTAAATTTAATTTTATCTTGTAACATTGTTAAAACATAAAAAATATATAGGTAGGTAAACCTTAAAATAGAAATCTGTGTGATTTAAACATTCTCAGCGTAATAGCAAACCAGCACGTGCATGATTCGACCGCGTGAACCACTTCAAAACCAATTAGTGGTGTACATACATCGACCGCTCACAAGCACTGCTTCAGTTAGACTGTTATTTTGATATATTTTCAGAATAAATCTCAAAACAGTAATGCAATTAAGTTAGACATTGTGCGGTAAATAAACGTACAGTAGTATGTGA
>JAGFPH010008586.1:43728-54283 GCA_018207615.1 Philaenus spumarius
TTAAGTTATTGATAGTCACTTAAATTGGAAATCCTATATGCAGATTGAATATGAAATCACACTCAGATAACTTTTAAATTAAAATTGTAAATAAAACTCCAGATGAAAACAATCACCATAGTTCGTTGTAACAATTTTTCTCAAACATGTATTAAAAATTATGGTGCCCTTAAACAAGAATTCTTATTAATTTTACCGTCTCAAACAATTCAATGACATAAAGTACTTCGGAAGGCTCGTTGCAGAAGACAAACGATACAAGTGTAAGAAGTATTACGAGAAACTCCTTCGCTTACCCCAGACCCTTCTTTGAATGATAATAAACATAAAATATAACTTAACCTCTTTATAGTTTTTTTTATAGGAAACGTTATAAGCATATCGGTATAGTTTAACTTGTAGATTTTAAAGGGTCATCCAAGACTAAATTATATTCTATGATAATACCTTCATTATTCTCTTTTTCATTATAATATTTAACATACAATTGATGGTGTTATAGGTAGGTATACAACTAGCTTGAATACACCTGCTTTACTAAATAACAATTTTTAGTTTTAGTTTTGCCTGCACAAAATATTTATTAACTTTGTTTTGGAGTGATACCGTTCATCTCAGCGACCTTGGATTTGAAACTAATAACAATCGTTTTCGATTGTTTTTACATGTCATCCCCTTCCCACTCCATTCTTAGGGGTGCCATGGGTGATTTACCACCAAAATATATTTTTCCAGATAGTTAATCATAATAATTTTGTCTAGGCTTGGTTGAAATTGGCTCATGCGTTCCATCTATGCTGGGATAATATATTGATCCAAAATTACTCCTTTTTTATTTATATTATCCTAACCTAAGTGAAGAATAAAATTGATTCTAAATTTGATAAGTTGCTTGTTACGGTAATTAATGTAAATGCATACAAGAAAATTGGGTAGGTTGTGTAAAGGACTAACCTAAAATTGTGTTGTTCAGTTTTTTAGTTTTTCTTCTGTACCAATCTTACAAAAAGAATAATTAAGGGAACGGAAGCAATACTGGGCCACATAGATTGGTACTGTTCAAAACTTACCTTAGAATTTAAATATCACCAAACGTAGGAATATTTCAGCTTATCTCTTACAATGCACAGGATACCTAGAGGTTAGCTCAATAAACTATAGAAATAGGTATAATTTTAGGTTTATTAACCAAGTTAAGTAAAAAGTTTATATGCCCTTAATACAAAAAAAATTATTAATATGCCCTTAATACAAAAAAGATTGAGATTTTTTTAAAAAGAAAACATATATATTTTATTAAATTGAATTTAAAAACCCTCCCCAAAAATAAAAATCAAAAACCCTCCCTTTTAATAATAATTACAGAAATTATACAAAAGATTTACAAGTTACAAAGTTTTAACATGAAATACCATGGATTTGTTTTAAGAATAAATATATATATATGTCGTTGGCCAACTCTAAAAGGTAATTATAAATAATTGAATAAATAGACAAAATTAATTATGAGACGTCTCTCTATATATAAAAAAAAAGGTGTAAAATTTCTAATGTGTAGCCCTTAGGGCTAAGGTCCGAAATGTGCTAGCTTGCTCCTCCCAATTTATTAAATACTAACATATCCTAAATAGTACACATATACAAAAATTACTTTCAAAATACAGCCTATTTAACAGTTAACATAAAAGGAAAAGAACAACTGCAGATAGCTCTCATTTTAAATTAAGTTCTGTCTCTAATTAAAACACTGTAGAAATATTTTGTTTAAATTTTTTAAAGTTCAGTTGGAAAGTAGGCCTTTTCTAAGCGCAGCTGTTGCAGGTTATGCCATTGTATTAAAACATTCCCTGGAGTTGGACCAGTATAACTGTATAACACAAATAACAATTTCTTTTTTAGAAAACTTGCAGTTATTTAAATAAGCATAAAATGATAGTTCTTTGAGTTGGCTGTTTTATTGAAATTTGTAGCACAAGATGGCAAATTGCTACTTAGATTGTGATGGTTAATATAACATGCGTAATGTTGCATAAGACTGTCTGTACATGTTAGGTAAGCCACATGGTAACATAAAAGAAATGTTAACGTTTAGTTACATATCAGCAATATTTTGCTTATAGCTTATTAAAAGTTTTCAATATCGGTTACACTGTAGAAATACTACACAGTTATAGTTAATTAATGCATAACACTTTAGGCTTGTTTGTGGAAATATGTTTAGGCTTTAGCAATAACCAACATGATATCGGCTTTATAGTTTTTGTAGGCTGTAAGATTTACATTTAAAATTTAGGCTGTAGTAAAAAAAAGAAATACACAGGTTTCTCTAATAAATTGAACAAAAAGAGTCAGGAAGTTGTACATGAACCAAAAGTGGAAATAACCTAATTAAGTTTTACAAGTAATATTTTATAATTATCAAGGTAAAGCTAAAATATTTCTACCTGGTATCCGGAAAACAAAGGTTTAGAAGTAATTCATGTTGTTCAGCGACACACCGTCGTTAATCGCGATTAAATTATTTAAGGTTTAATGACATGACTACCACTTGGCAGCGTCTTAAAGATTCGTTCGTAACGGTCTAATGGCCGACCTTCTAGCAACCCTCATGACAAAGCGAATTTCAACTCAATAGATAAAGAACAGCTGATGGTTGTCAGATTACAAGGTTCAGTTATGTACGATAAGAAGTAATACCGTACAGAGTCGACATCTGGCGGAGAAAAGGATAACTATTTGGGAAATGTAGGTAAGGACAAATGATAGAAGTTGTAAACTGTCGGAAAGAAGTAATATTTAATAAAAAAAAATATAGGTGGCGCGAATGTCTAAAAACGGCACAGTTCATGCTCTACGACAATTGTGTGTCAGTTAACCTTGGCAAAGTCGATTATTATATAATATACGTATAGGCCTATATATTAAAAAGGTGGCGGTTTCGCGTATTCTATAATAAAATACAATTACTGAGAAGATGGACGAAGAACTGAATTAGGCACATTATAAGGAAGAGGTACATACAAATAGACGGTTTATAAGGGATGGTAAGGAATTTAGGGATAAAAGATAAAAAGGAAGAAATATACTACGGTTAGTGGAAAACTTCAAGTGAACGACCAACACGGATGGAGGAAGAGTGAATATGACTAATAGCAGAGACAAATTATGACGATTACTATTATCATTCCAAAATTAACTACGGTATATGATTGCTATGGAGTATCTTGAAGGCAAATTAGATTTTTACGATAAAAAAATAGTACATGTATTATGCCAACCAAACCGAAATCTTGTTGATGCAACAGTGTATTCCGAAGGGATTTCTACTTTATCACTAGAAGTGTTGAGACGTACGTAATTAATGATGAAAGCATTAAAGCTAACCAAAGAAACTTTAACAAACTTCTACTTCTGTTTATGCTCGCTGCAACTTTCGCATTTTCCTGATACAATTTTAGTAATGTTCTCTTGTATACAGTATGAGGAAGTTATTAGTTTGACCTTAATGCATCCGTCTCTGATTTGAAAACAAAATACGCTTCTAAATCATGTCGAACTTAGAGAATACTAATAAGTAAAGTGGATTCAAACTAATATGTGTGTAGCCTGTTACGAAATAGAATAAGTTGCTGACAACTTGACAATTAATTGCACAGTTGCACAATTATGTAATATAGAGTAATTAGTTGTAGTTGTGTAAGTAGAACTTATGTAAAATTGCTGAATGGCTTTGATAAGTAAGCCATCATACTAATACAAAGGCAAAACGTGGAAAACTGGGAGGGGGAACAGAGTTTTTAAATAGAAGGACAGATTAGAAAGGAGGTATTTTGGGGGAAAGGTTCTTGGGTGAGACGAGAGGTCTTGGGAGACTGGGAGCTTCGGGGTGTAGACGCTGGCGTCGGCGTCAAAAAGAAACCAGGGGTGTCCCAGCCCTGGTGGACGTCAAGGCGAGGAAGCTGAGCTGTCCGATTATCAGCGCCACCAGGACAGAGTAAAGGTGAGGACACAGTTTCTGGATTAAAGGGATAATTGTTTTATGTAAATTCTGGATTAGAATCAGGGTTTCTGTGGGGTGATCTATATATGTGGGAGAGTTATATTTATATTTAAAAGAATTCATATTTGGGGAGTAGAAATTTGTACTCAGTTTTGACCGTTATGTAAGCATAAGTTTTAGACGGAAGTTTACTGTAGTTATATTATTACATAATATAGAGATTAAATGGATGTAGATTTTTCAGAATAAAATTTATGTGTATATGTACAGAACTACTAATATGTGTGATATATGTTTCTACCCTCTCACTAGAGTTAGAGCAAAGCGAGTAGCCTCTCCGTAATAAATAGCGAGTAGCCCCTTCGTAATAAATGGTTTAGGCGCCGGGCACGAAATTGTTTAATTATATAAACAAATTTTTATCAAATCAACAGTTATAATGTATTTTGTTCAAAAGAATTCAAACTGTCGCCATTTCAAATTAGTAAAATAGGAAATACTATTTGGGAAATAATAATATAATAGGAAATTTATAAAATGGGTCATATACTAACATGAGAAATTTAAACTCTGTACTATTCAAACACAAAATGGCGACTAGATGAAAAGCTAAGCTATTTATTACATAATATGTTTAAGTAAAGGACTTTATTATTTTTTATGACGGAATAGGCTCTTAAAGTTTTGACAAGTGTTTTGAAACACCCTGTCTAGCTGTTTACTACAAACGTTGTTTATAAGACGTTTTATCTGAAACCAAAACTCTAAGAAGAGCCTTTACAATAGAAATTATTTACAGCGTTACATTTTTACTTTATGGTGAAGCGATATTTTATAGAGTATGCATACTAAATACAAGGGCAAGTAATATAATTTTATCGCCGTCGTCAAAGTAGAAAAGTTTATAGGATACAAATAAAGAACACTTCACGGTGAAGATATAAAACTGTTTTTACGTAGTAAATTTAACAAGCACACACCATCTTTGTTGGGGGAATATAAGGCCTAATAGCATTTTATTGTCATCCTAAAATAAGATGAAATTACACGGAATATTATTTATCACGTTTGATTATTTTAAAACCTTTCTCATTTTTAACTAATCAATAAAACTAACACAGAATCTGTTTTTGTCAATGGTAGTTCAATGATATTTAAATTGCAAATTTTTGTGATCAAATATATTTATTATTATCCGTAATTGTGCACATGCAACGTGCAAATATTCTAACCAAGTTAAGTAATTCCATCCGAAATTATCTAAATATGCTTAACTAGTATAGTATAGGTAACAAAACCCAAAATAGTAAATAATATAGTATAGTATAGTATTTTTCTAATCCAAAATGATCACTGCAGTAATAACTATTAATACAAGTAGCTCAAATTATTCACACGGAATAGATTTCGAATGTTGTTACTAACAAGTTGTTTTTACACAATCGAGTTTCTATATACTCAAGACTATCAAGTTTTCTAATTAAACAAATTGACCCAGTATGGTTGTGCAAAATTTGGTGTCTATACTTTTCCTTTACATATACCTTTGGCAATAATATCTCACGTTAAATAAATTAAGTAAATATTTAAATATATAATTCGTAAATAAATATAAGTAAGTATACTAATAATAATCGTCGATATTTTAACTCTGTTTTATTTACCGTTAAAAATATATTTCTTTCTTGTTCAAAAGAGAAAATAAAGGCTACGTAGATGGAAAAGTAAGCAACTTAGGACATAATATTATCAAATATATATTATGACATATATTATGATTGTATAAATGGTTTTGTTACTTTTTTCGTGTAATAAATAAGCTCTTGAAGTTTGTAAGTGTCCTCTCATTATGTAGTAATATTCTACAGGTGTTTACTATACAAGCAGTGTTTATAAATTAATAACTGGAAGCAAAACTCTAAAACAATTACAAGAGAAACTATTTACTGTAAATTACTTTCTTGTTTTATAGTGAAGCGACAATTTTATAAAGTACGAAGCTAAATACAAAGGCATAATAAATTTAACAAAAAACACCTATTCTTTGATAAGAGACGTATTGGCATTTTATTTTCATTAGAAATAAGATGAAATTACACGGCATATTTATTATACAAGGTGTTTATTTGCCATATGTATCCCTATAACTATAATCTGTCAATATTTGTTAATGAGAGATCTCAGAAATTTTAAGATAGTGTTTTAAGATCCCATTTTCTTATTTAAACATCTGTAGTACTGTACGAAACAGTGCAAAACGTCAAAAGAGTCTATGCAAATAAAATAATTACTACAAAATTAGTGATAAAAATGTTTAAAGAAAGTCCTTTAATTGATTTAAATTTAGTGTTAACTATTTATATCAGTTATCCCAAGAACTACTGAAAATAGAACACTATTTTTACTGAATTTTTAAGATTGCCCCTTTATCTAATTCCACAAACAGGATTTTTATGTTTTAGTTAAAAATTTTATAATTTTGTTTTTTTACATGGTGTAACTGTCAAGATAATCGGATGAAGAATAAAAGTTAAGTTATGTGTAATACTTAACCATGCATTCTATACCAACACAGTAAACACAACAATATTGCGGGTACGTATACTGTTATTATCTTTAACTTAACTGTTATTATCCTATGTTAAAATGTACGGTTTGGGGTAATTAAGGTTTGCAATTTTCAAACAGCCGCCATTTTGAAACCCATGATTGGATACAATCGTCTATGATTTCTTAAATTAGATCATTGTTAAGTTAAACTTCAAACCAAGTTTGAACTCAATCGGTCAAACATTTCTCTAGATATGAATTAAATTGTAAATAAAACAAAATGGTGGTTATTTAGAAAACGAAGCTTTTC
Source organism: Philaenus spumarius (assembly GCA_018207615.1). Classification (NCBI taxonomy): domain Eukaryota; kingdom Metazoa; phylum Arthropoda; class Insecta; order Hemiptera; family Aphrophoridae; genus Philaenus; species Philaenus spumarius. Next base: position 50,589 of record JAGFPH010008586.1, read on the forward strand.
TGGACCTATGTTCAGTTGAACAACGTTTTTTTTTTAGGTTCCCTGTCATCTCCTAAAGTTGTGCCAACCTCTCGCAAAACACCGTGTATATTACCTGTAATACAAATATTTTGAGATCTCTTTGTAAGGAACTATTTTCCCATACCTATGTGTTGACATAAAAAAATTTAAATATTTTTTAAATATTGAAATATCTAAATTGAAAAAGGTTGACGTCCAGGAACAGCGAATACTAACAATATATATTTTACAAGCAAAGCTATTTACATTCTAACTCTTTTTGCCCTAGATGAAACTGAATCAATGTTTGTTTCTATATATTTTTAGATTGAAAAAACACAACTCCAATCTCATTATAAACAAACAAACTCTCAAACCATGCCTGGTTGAAATATTGACTTGTTGCAATATGGAGTATAATAGCGAGAGGAATAGAAGCGAGATAGGCAATATGGCAGCAATATTTACGTATCGCTATTCTTTCATAATTTACCTGTCTCTAGTACGATTCATATAGATTCAGGTTAAAAACCAAACGAGCTTGTTATAACTACTCCTAGGTGGTGCTGATGTATTTTTTGTTACTTGTGTTATATTTTGTAACGTTAAAGTACAAGAGAAAGTAAAATGATCACTTTTAGTAATTTGTATTTATCACTACTGCAGTGGCAACCCGTTTTACCAACCAACGCAACGGTTCAATTCATTCCTGGAAAATTGATTTCGAATGCAATTTTGAGTTTTTACAAAATCCTGTTTTTTGACTAGCAAACTGCAAAACTACTGAAGGTCTACAATTCGAGCACTTGTTTAATTTTAAAGAGGTAAAATAGATTTTTACAAATTTAAAAATATGCACAGTGATGTTTAAAGACTTTTTCATCAGTGATGTTATTATTTTTCTTTTTAAAAAAGGTTTTCAACGATATCTATTGTTACTATTTAAACAAAATATGTTGTTTCCTTTCACTTTTTAAAGAGGGACAAACCTTTCATGTCCCAGAAAGAATTTACAAAAATGATCACAGTAGACTTTTGGTGGTTTCCATTTATATCTAAAGTGGTTTAAATTTTAGCCAGGTATATACATTTGTATTCTCTCTATATACATATATTCCATGATTTGTTGTTTTTACGTGGTTAAATTCAGCCACCAAAAGGATGAACAATAAAGAGTTGGAGTGTAAATCGAGTAAAGAATTGTTTAAATATTTCATTACTAAAACAATAGATAGCGTACAGAAGGTTCTCGCAACAATAGACGCAATGCATCTATTTAAATTACCTTCATTGAATAGAACAGTCACATACTACTGTACGTTTATTTACCGCACAATGTCTAACTTAATTCCATTACTGTTTTGAGATTTATTCTGAAAATATATCAAAATAACAGTCTAACTGAAGCAGTGCTTGTGAGCGGTCGATGTATGTACACCACTAATTGGTTTTGAAGTGGTTCACGCGGTCGAATCATGCACGTGCTGGTTTGCTATTACGCTGAGCGTGTTTAAATCACACAGATTTCTATTTTAAGGTTTACCTACCTATATATTTTTTTTATGTTTTAACAATTTTACAAGATAAAATTACCTTAAAAGACATTTGAAACAACTGGAAAGTTTTGAACACATGTAATAGGGGATTTCTCCACTCCCATTAAAGCCTGACTAAGAGAGACGGAGTCTAACAATCCCTAATCTTGTAACAAAACACTGCGCTTAATGTACCAACTAATATCATGGATATAGCCTATCCTATGTCCAAATTAGTTCCAGAATATACTGATCATAATTAATTATTCTAATGAGATAAACTGACGGAGTTAAGGTTTGAATGTAATACTTTTTATGTTTTTTTACGTTATAATAACACACCTTTATTTGTCTGGCTGTCACAGCCAAGTTTTTACGGAAAAGATAATTTTTCACAATTATAGCCGGTAATTATAACGTTGTGACAATTTTTGAACAGCGATTGAGAGAAAATATACAAGTATCTTAAGAAAAAAGTGATAGCAATTAAAAGAAGGATAAATGTTGCATTTGATAATGTGGATAAAATTCGAGGTCAAGAAATATGGGATGATGTTGAAAATAATGTTGTTGATAAAATTATGTATTTATTGAAAATAAAGAGCTTATACAAATTGAGTAGATATAGAAAGGATGCACATGGTAGGTAATTGTAAAGTTAAGAAATGTAGACCAAATTTCCAAGTTTTGTCATTATACATGTAAAACTGATATTTTTATAGCAACAAGGAATCTGGAGGGAAGAAGAATTTACTAGGCTACAGATCAGAACTGAAAGAATACATGTTTCATCAAAGTTAGCAGGGCATATTACGACGGCGTGCGCTTTTAGAAATTAATATTGGGCGAGAAAACATACACCCTGACGGAGATTAAGGAAAAAGAAAGAAGAAACCCGACTAATACCAGAGCATTTATCGAGATCTACAGTTGGCCGGTTAAATGAGGCCGGGCGAAGGAAGTAGACATCGCAGCTAGCAGTGACTTTGAACTAATCAACACTCATCGATGAAAGAAAAAAGAAGACAAGAAACTTGCGAAGGATAATAGTAGTTTAATGGAGTTGGGAGAGGAGAGTGATAACAGTGAAAGTTGAAAAAATGTTAAGACGTGGAAAGTTGATGAGCTCCAAATCAAAAGAGAATGAAAAAGAGAAAGCATGTATTGAAAAGCTAGTGATTGATTATAGAAGCTGTGAATATTGAAGTATTACAAAGACAGAGAGTTAAGCATATTGTAACTGGCTTATTTAACAACTCGGGTATGTATTTTGTTCAGAAGGTCTTTTAGTAGATTGTTAGGTGTTGAGTTGGGTAGTCCCCGGTTATATATCACTAAATATTTTAATAAATGTAGAGGGAATAAGCGCATTGGAAGTAGAAAATATCAAAAAGATAAAAAAATATCTCTTAATATTTCTGGAGAGGAGTATATTTTAAATGACTAGATAGAGGAGAAGCTTGAAAATTGTTAAGCAAATAACAAATTTAAAAAAAAACATGTTCAGAATATGACAGCAAAATATTATGTAAAAATAAACAGTTAAAGAATGTAATCATAGTTAACCAAACAAACTTACATCATAGTTGGTCTGCGGAAATTGATGAAACAGCAATTCAGAAAGGTGCTAATAAAACCTGGAATTATATTAGAATATATATTTAATGGTAAAAGTTGAACGATAACGTAAATTCAAACGTTTGGGTAATATACAAAATATATTTTCTGTGAATACGGCACCGATAATTACGATAAACTGGTAAAATTTAGCATGTATATAGAACGATTAGATAAGACTTCAAAATGGATCAATTATTTATAACCATAAAGAATTAAACTCAGAAAATCGTGTGGATGATGTAGTTCCAAACGTATTTTGTAGTCAAATATAAGAAGATAAAATTGTTTAACTGTTTACAACTAGCAAGTATCCAAATGAGTGGAAACCAGCGTAATTTTCCAGATCTGTATCAAATCAATGATTTCAGTTTGTAAGCATCGCTATTTCTCAAATATACTGAGATTACGCCAAACAAAATATTAAAGCCAGACTAAGAGAGACAGAAAGAAGACTAACAATCCCTAATCTCGTAACAAAAGACTGCGCTTAATGTCCTATCATGGATATATATTGCTTAATGTACCAACTCCTATCATGGA